>JAAKBH010000685.1:0-149129 GCA_019776075.1 Amaranthus palmeri | reverse complement strand
AAATGAAAATCCCGTTCTTGGAGGCAATGGAGCAAATCCTCATATGCCAAGTACTTGAAGTCACTCTTGGGCAACAAAAAGAAGCTTGAAAGTGAAGTTGTCAATTTACCGGAGCAAGTAAGTGCCATTGTTCAAGGCACTTGGGCTAAGAAAGAAAAGGCTAGAGGACCCTTTGTACTACCCGTTACTCTTGGGAACCAAAAACCCAAGGGAGCACTTGCCGATTTAGGGGCCTCTATTAGCCTAATGCCAATGAGTATTGCTAAGCACCTTCCTTTCAAGCTTACACCATCCAAGAAGTCCATCCAACTGCCGACCGGAGCATTAAAGTGCCATGTGGGGAATTTGAGGATCTTCCAATCCAAGTGGGAAGCGTTGTTGTCCCATGTGATTTCGTTGTTCTAGACATGGTGGAAGATCCCTACACTCCCCTCATACTTGGGAGAGATGCCTTGAAGAGTTTGGGGTGCCCTAATCGATTGTGAAGCCGAAACTATTACTATAAGGGTGCCCAATGAGCAAGCGATCTTTGGGTTAGCTAAGTCTTCAAAAGAGCCCATGGTCGAGCAACTTTTCTCTCTTGATTTGGTTGATGATCCCAATGATGATAATTGGGAGGGCTTGATGTTCTTGATGCCCATGTGTTGATGATGAGGTGATTTCTTGTGATGAGATGAAGAAGAGGTTTGATGATGTTGTGAAGGAGAAGGAGTTAGTTCTTGTGCATGCTCCTATTGAAGATGAAGTTGATGGTAATGACAAGCAACCCCGCAAGAGGAAGCGGGTAAGAAAAAGAAAAAGAAAAATGTTCCACAAAAAGAAGAAGATGGCTCCACCTAAGCTTGGGGGAGCCCCACATTTGAGCTTTCATCCCGGTGACCCGGTTCTATATTGCATACTTCCGCCACCATTGCAAGGTGGAGAGTTTTGGGTCACCATGTTCGAGGTGATGGTGATGCTAGGAGTGAGTCCGCTCCTAGCTCAGGTATGGTTTCTTTCCCTAGCTTTTCATTTGTTGTTTGAGCTGGTGGTTAGCTGTTGCGTCGAACTTAACGACGTTAAACAAAAGTACTTGCGGGAGATAACCCGGTGTTTGTTGTTGCATGATGTTTGCTTTGTTTTCTTTTAGTTCCAATAATGCCTATCTTTTCGTTCTTTTGGTTTTTCTTTCGCCTTCCCCATCGCCGAGACGGCTCTTGAGCTAGCTTGGGGGAGGATGCGCTTACGCTTTCAAAATCCCGAAAGATTTGCATTATTGTAACTATTGCTTAGTTTTTCTTTTAGTTTTTCGATGGTCTAGTTTGTTTAGTTTTTGTCTTGTCTAGTTGTATAGTTTCATGTTTAGGTTTTATAGTCGTGTTTTAATCCTTGCTTTCAATAATGGTTGAGTGTGAGACTTACATGCAAGCTTCTTTTGTTGCACATTTCACGTCCTTATGCAAAACTCGTATTTCCTTAGCCTTGTGCCTGTTTTGGGACCTAGAGTTCGACTGTTTTCCACATAGCTTGGGGGAATTGGGGTTTGCTTGGTTTGTGGCTTGGTTGTCTACCTCTAGAGGCGCATTTCGACTAGCCGTAAGGATTGAGCCTTCTTGGACTCCTTGTGAGTACCATTCATTGTGAGTGCTAGTTAGGGGATCTAAGTATTGTGTCGGTTCTTCTCCAGTATAGTCGACTTTTCTTGAGACCAGGGATGATAACACGTTCGCTAGAATTTAAACTACATAGCCAAATAGCCTACCTTGAACGATATTGACTTTAGGATAAGCCAAATTTTTGCCTTTTCCTTTTCTTTTGTAGCCGCATTATTTAGCCTCCACATGAGCCAAATATTCCCATCTTCTTACCTAGAGGATAGCTTAAGCGATGGTGGGGTTGTTGTGTGTTACATTGATGAGTAGGTTTTGGTTATGATATTATGGTTGTTGGTTTTTATGATTCTATCCATTTCGTGTCGAGCTCTTATTATTTCTCCCATTTCCTCTAGTGCTTTCATTATTATTATTCATACATACTTTATGTTTGAGGAGACCTTTCTCTTGTTTTTCATTGAGATTTTATACACATCATATTCATGTGAGTGAGAAGGTCGATGTTTTATCGGGAGATGAGCTTGGAGACACTTGTGCTTATGAGATTTCATGTTTTTGGTGTTATATGATGGAGATCATTGTGCTTATATGAGTTCATTGGGTTATTTTATGGTTGTTGGATATGATTTTTTCATTAGTTAATCATGAGATGTTTGTGGGTGTTTAATTTAGGGTCACTTGCTATCCTTGCTTAGCTCCACATTCCCAAATATATCCCACCTTAACCCTAAGCCAACGTTTACAACCCTGTGCTTAACCTGTTCGACTGGTCCGTTTAGTCGTTCGTGCTGGTGAGTTAGATATGACACAATCCCCCCATGATTCTCCCCTATTAGGTGTTTGATTCCCGACTCATCTTTAGTCGGATGAAGATTATGAGCGAAACACGAACCATAATCAAACACATGAGCGTTAATGCATTATTTCTCACCTCTTTTGAGAAATTACCCCCCGGGGAGTGTTACGCATTTGTTGCACCTCTTAGGTAGTGGGGTGGCATAGCCGGTTGGTGCTTGCCCTAGTTGATCTCACGATTGTGGAATTTCGTTCCTCTTTGGTATTGCGGCTTTATCGAACCATTGTTACTTGCACACCTTTGGTAGGAAGAGTTTTGGCCCAGCACATGCTTGTATTGTTTTGTTCTCCGCTCACCCTGTTTGTTTGCTTTGGATTTGTGGGTCTCCTTCTGAAAAACCCTCATGAGACCTTACTCGTTCCTCTTTGGGAGACCTGAGGTTTACAGGGCTTGTCGTACGTGCTAAGTGCGACCGTGATTCCTACGAAAGTGAGTCTTAGGTTTATTGCTTTCTTAGTTTAGTTTTGTTTTGCTTTTGTAGTTAGTTTGTTTGTGGGGTGCCCATGTGCTTTCACGTTGTTCCTATCTAGTTTCTTGCTAGAGACTAGCAAAGGCTAAAGCTTGGGGTTGTTGATGTGCTCGATTTAGAGCACATTTTATAGCCTCACTTTGGTGTCTTATCTCGGTGTTTTTATATTGTTTTATGCTCTATACACTCGATTTTACCTTGATCTTGTCTCCATGGTGTTTAGAGATCATTTCAGGTGTTTTTCGGGAGATTTCGAGGTGATTCGGGTTGAGTTCGAGGCTTAGATATCAAAGTCGAAGGAAATGCACGCATTACGAGGTGTTCTCATGTGTTTCGGGTCATCCCCGAAGATATCAAGAAGATCGGAGCTCGTTTCGAGGCGTTTCGGGTTAGTTTGAGGCTTAAACGCCAAAGCCGAGGAAGTGGCACGCGTTTCGAGACTCCCACATGTGTTTCGGGTCATCCCCGAAGATATCACGACGATCGGGGTTCGTTTCGAGGTGTTTCGGGTTAGTTCCAGGCTTAAGATTCAAAGTCGAAGAAAAGGCACGTGTTTTGAGGCATCTACGAACATTCCAAGTCATTCCCGAGCATCTCGTAAAGTTTCGAGGCATTCCGATACTTCGAAGACGCTTTTCAAAGGAAGAACTAAGGGGCTCGACAAAGATTCGGTCGAATCTAAGCCCCCTTCGCTCGAAGCCATATGCCCCAGCCCAAGACCAAAGCCAATACTCTCTGGAAATACCGAATCTAGCCCATTCGGTCGAATGGGGTTAGATTCGGTCGAACCGCCCACAAATTCGGTCGAAGTCAGTATCAGAAGCCCAAAGTCAGCATTTCAGCAAGTCAGCTTCGGGCGAAGTTTGGTCAGGTTCGGTCGAATTGAGCAGCTTCGGGCGAAGGGAATGTCAGCTTCGGGCGAATCTATGCTGCAGCCTGCGTTTTGCGATTTTCTTTAAAGCTTTCCACGTAGGATCTTTTTAGGGCTTTTCTTCCCCAACTCTTGTAGCCTATTTAAGGGCACTCTAAGGGTCTTAAACCCTATGCCTTGATGGATAGAAACACCCTCTACCATTAAGAACATCAATTTATTGTTTTCTTCAATTCCAAACCCTAGAATTAGATTTTATGCTTTCATTTACATTTCAAGCATTGTTATTTCAATTCCTTTCATTCTAGCACTTTGGTTTATGTAAGTTTATCTTTCTATCTTTCTTTATTGCTTTCATTTACTTTATTTATGGTTCATTCATGTCATTTAATGCTTTCCTCCTTTCATGCTTCATTTAATGCTTTGAATCTTGTTCTATTGCTTTCAAAACTTGTTCTTGCTTTGGTTATTGCTTTCTAGAATAGTGGGTAGTTAGATTTCTTGTTCTATCTTTCATATTTCTTAGTTTATTTCTTGCCCTAATGTTTACATACATGTTTTCTTCCTTGTTCTTTGTTGTTTTCACTCCAAACATGCTAGAGTAGATTTCTTAGGGGTTTTGGTTTGGTGAAACCCTAGGTTTGGTGAATGTTGTTCATATGCTAGATTAGGGTTGAGGTTGTTTTGGTTTGAATGATTGATATTCGATACATATCTTGTCCTGCCACTCCCTTGTGAGACATAGGGCGATTATGGGTCGTTCGTATTGACTATATGTCATCAACTTCCCCATGTCATCTTGAGTGTCTCTATTGAGCCATGCTCAATCTCCCTTGACTTAGCTTTGTGTGAAGAACATAGCATCGACCTAGGGTGAATCCTCACCAACCCCCGTTTGTTTCTTATCGTTATCTTAATCTTGTTTATCGCTTTCCTTAGTTTAGTTCACAAACACCCAATATCATACACACACCATTCTCTACACCTAGCACTCAATCTTGCTTACCCTTGTTCCTTGTGGTTCGATCCCCAAACTTACCTCTATACTCGCTATAGTTGTAACTAGGGTGTTTATAAATGTGTTTGATTAACCAAGGTTCTTAGCGTAAAACGACGCGTTAGAAACCGGTTATCAATGAATCAAATCACAGCTCTAAGGCAAGCGTTAGACAAATTGAGATAGTAAGCAGCAAACTAAGAAAATAAATGCCCAAACATAAATCGAGAAAGCATGCAAGCAAACATATTAGACCATGAGATAAGAAAATAAGGATGATAATAAGGATTAGTAGCATAAAAAGTTTTGGGTCAGTAGCATAAGCATAAAAGAAATAGTCTTGTACCCCAGCAGGTACTAAAAATGTTTAGAGAATTACAAATAAAATGGGCCAACCAAACATTAAAATTTTTAAATGAAAATAGAAGCAGGAGGGATCAGGCAGCAGTCTCCTCATCAACAAACTCAGTTTGCACCTCCACTGTGTCAAGCTTCGCACCAAGACGTGTTTCCATGTCGGTGAGTTGCTCAGCAATGGTAGATAGAGAGGCACGAACTTCACTCTGAAATGCAATGAGTTGAGACTGCAAGGAATCAAATTTGCCTAAAATGAGATCAATTGCAGTTGGAGGAAAGGGTGAGTCATCCCTAGCAAAACCAGTAGGTGTAGGTGAAGTGGGAATTGGTGATGGTGGTGATGATGGAATGTCAACTGGTGTGGGTGAGGCTGGTTTTGGTGATGGTGGGGTTGGAGAAGTAATGTCATCATGTTGGCTCGAGGAACTTTTGGAAGCCAACCTCTTGCTCTTTCGTGGTGTGAGCACAGCAGGTTTCCTGATATTCTTAAGAGGCACATGAAGGTCCTCATCTTCTTCCTGTTCCTTTTCTTCCTCTCCCTCATCCTGTTCCCCCTCACTCACAGCATCCTCCTGTTCCCTATCAGTTTCTGCCTCAACAGTGGCAGTGGGAACATCCTCCTGATCTTCTTTTTCTTCTTCCTTTACTTCCTCCTCCTCTTCTTTTTCTACTTTCTCCTCCTCTTCTTCATCAGAACTTACTTCAACCTCCTCAACAGCATGCTCTAGAATCCCCTTCTCATTCAATTGAAGGTGTAAATTAGTAAGGCACCTTTCACTTATTTTATTGTTGGCGCTCATAGGAAATTCTAGCCCATCCAAAGGGACTCCAAACTTCTTAAAAATGCAAATCAACAAACCTCCGTATCCAACCATAAGTCCTTTCTCAATGCATTCGGACAAATGTGATACCATCAAAGATGGAAAATTAATTTTAATGTGATTAGCCATGCAGTAGATCAATGTTGCATCACGTAGATTTACTTCACTCCGTTTAGAATTGCGGGGTAAAATAAACCTACGGGCAATGTTGTAAAGAAGCTTGTGTAGTGGAGACAGAGACATGTGACTAAACCTCCTTTTATTTTCTTGACCAAGAAATTTTAAAACGGTCTAATCTGTGATACCTGAAAAAACAATCTTTGACCCAACATGATAAGTGTCAAACCCTACCACAGGAACTCCGAACCATTCCCCCAACATTAAACTGTTAAATTCAATTTTAATATCTTTAATGACACTAGAACAAACCCCATTGTCGATTGTAAAATTTTGAATAAACTCTCTCATGAGATGTGGGTAAATCGGATTACAAGAAAAATTACTCATTAATTCTTCCCAACCTTGATTGCTCAGAATGGCGTGTAATTGAGGAAAGGGAGTAGAATCATACCAATATTTGTCCAATCCAAAACCTACAGACATCTCCTTTGCAACCTCCTCAGCACAATCAGGATCCACAACCTTGGCCTTTTTCGCCGGTTTTGATGATGAGCTTCCTTTGGTGGAAAAAGCCCTTTTTGTGCCAACATGCATGGTCTTTGATGATTTGGGTTGAGTTGAGGGAGTTGATGATTGTGGGTTGTCGGATGAAGGGTGAATGACTTGTAGTGGTTCCGGTTGTATGAATTTGGGCGTGTTTTCTTTGGTGTTCTTGGTGGATGAAGCTTTGGGAGTTTTCATGGTGAAGATGAGTTGATTTGAGGAAGGTTAGGGATTTGAAGAAGAAAAGGGGTTGACGGTTTTTGAAATAAGAAAGGAGAAGTTGTACTTTGGCAATTGTGGTGAGTGATTGATGTGACGTTAAGAGTGGGTTATATAAAGTGTGTGAAGGGACGGTTATGAAAATTAGTACAACTCCTTGAATTAGTTTTAGCGTATGAACCGAGTGTGGTAACGAAAAGTTTACGTGAAAGTTCGTTGAATTTGTCGGTTAAGATAACTACTTTCCGAAACACCTCGATGATCCATCTTCCATTTTATAAAATGATGTTGGTTCACCGAAATAAATTTAAATAAAGAAAATGCTGGAATTTGTGGAAAATAAAATATTTTTGTATTTATTTATTTTTTTTAAGATAATTTATAATATGTGGGTAATAAAATATAATATAAAATAAGTTATGCTACTTGGTCTAATTAGTTCAAACATGCAAGCAATCAAGATAAAGTTTAAGACATAAATTTAAATAGAAGCATACCCAAATCTCGCAATGATTGAATGAACAATCTTGGTTGTTGTGGTTGATTGAACCCTTCCGATTTTTCATGATGTTTTGAGGAGGAATACTAGCAATTAAACGTTAGTGAAGCTTGATCATACCTAGCTCCAACCTCATCTTTTCAAATTGTTCTCTTGGAAGCGGTTTGGTCATAATATCTGCAACTTGTTCACTAGTATTGACATGTTTAACAATAATATTTTTAAGCTCTACGTTATCCTTAAGGAAATGATGTCTAATATGAATATGTTTAACTCTAGAATGATGCACCGGATCTTTGGAAATACAAATAGCACTAGTATTATCACAATAAATAGGAACACATTCAAATTTGATACCAAAATCTCTTAGCTGTTGTTTAATCCAGAGCATTTGGGAACAGCAGGCTGCTGCTGCTACATATTCAGCTTCTGCCGTGGATAAAGCTACTTGTGTTCTGTTTCTTGGAACTCCATGATACCAAGCAAGATCCAAGAAACTGTACCATTCCTGAAGTGCTTTTTCTATTTACAAGATCACCTGCGTAATCTGCATCACTATACCCTTTCAAGTCATAGACATCACTTTTAGGATAAAATAAGGATAAGTCATCTGTTCCCTTTAGATATCTAAGAATTCTTTTAACTGCCGTATAATGTGATTCTTTAGGATTTGATTGAAATCTAGCACACAAGCCAACACTAAAGGATATATCGGGTCTACTAGCAGTTAGATATAGTAGTGATCCTATCATGCCTCTATACATCGTTTGGTCAACATTAATTCCGTTAGAGTCTTCATCTAACCTAATGTTAGTGGCCATGGGTGTATGATTTGTCTTAGCACTATCTAGTCCATATTTCTTTAGAAGTTCTTTTATATATTTTTGTTGATGAATAAAGATACCGTTAGCAGTTTGTTTAATTTGCAGACCAAGGAAGAAATTTAATTCTCCCATCATACTCATTTCAAACTCATTACTCATTAGGTCAGCAAATTCCTTACATAACGATTCATTTGTAGCACCAAAAATAATATCATCAACATATATTTGAACAACTAATATATTTGAACCTTTATTCTTAAAGAATAAGGTTTTATCAATTTTACCACGTATGAACTTATTTTCAATCAAAAACTTAGATAATCTCTCGTACCATTGTCTAGGTGCCTGTTTTAGCCCATAAAGAGCTTTATCAAGCTTGTAGACGTGATCCGGAGAAATTGGGTTTTCAAAGCCAGGTGGTTGTTCAACATATACATCTTCTTCTAGAAACCCATTTAAGAATGCACATTTTACGTCCATTTGATATAATTTAAAATTCATGAAAGCAGCAAATGAAATAAGAATTCTAATAGCTTCTAATCTAGCTACGGGAGCAAAAGTTTCAGTATAGTCAATACCTTCCTGTTGATTATAACCTTTTACCACCAACCTTGCTTTGTTTCTAACGATTATGCCGTGTTCATCCAGCTTGTTCCTGAAAACCCATTTAAGTCCAATAATCTTCTTGTTCTTCGGTTTTGCTTCTAAGTGCCACACTTTGTTTGTTTCAAACTCGTTTAATTCATCTTGCATAGCTACCACCCAATCCGAATCTTGCAAAGCTTCTACATGATTCTTGGGTTCCATAGTTGATAGAAAAGCAAAGTGTGCACAAAAGTTTCTCATTTGTCCCCTTGTTTGTGTGCCTTTGTTTATGTCGCTTATAATCAATTCTAGTGGATGTGACTTATGATGTTTCCACGGTCTTGGAACAAAGTCTCTTGTGGGGACAGATGTGGAAGCTGGTTCACTGACTTGGTTCTGATTTGATTCAACTTCAATTCTTTCTTCTTGTGCTTCTGTTTGAATTTCTGGATTAGGAACTGCAGGCTGTTCCTGATCTGCCTGTGGTTCCTGTTCTTGATTTTGTTCAACATTCTGACCTTGTTGTTGTTCTACTGGATCTTGCTCCTTGTGTATATTTTCATCATCTTCCAGATTCGCAAGACCTATCTTAAAATCACTTGTTTCTTGTTCACTTGTCATAAAGTTAGTCTCATCAAATATAATGTGAACAGATTCTTCAACACACATTGTTTTCTTATTGTAAACTCTATATGCTTTACTATGAGATGAATAGCCAAGAAATACTGCTTCATCACTTCTTTCATCAAATTTACCTAAATTTCGTTTTCCATTAACATGCACAAAACATCGACATCCAAAGACTCGAAAATATGAAATATTAGGTTTAATTCCTTTAAATAGTTCGTAGGGGGTCTTAGAAGTGATTGGTCTTATTAAAACTCGGTTTAATATATAACAAGCAGTATTGACGGCTTCGGCCCAAAAATTTCTAGGTAAACCACTAGCAATTAACATAGTTCTAGCCATTTCTTCTAAGGTTCTATTTTTACGTTCAACAACACCATTTTGTTGTGGTGTTCTAGGCGCAGAGAAATTATGACTTAAACCATGCTCATTACAATAATCCATAAACTTTGAATTTTCAAATTCTTTACCATGATCCGATCTTATGTGGACTAGTTGATTGTTACTAGATTTCTGAACTTTAGTAGCGAATGCAACAAATTCATCAAAAGCCTCATCTTTGCTAGATAAGAATAAAGTCCACGTAAATCTACTGTAATCATCAACTATAACAAAAACATATCGCTTACCGCTGCGACTTTGGATTCTCATAGGTCCACAAAGATCCATATGAATTAATTCAAGAGGTTTTGATGTGGTCACGACATTTTTAGTTTTAAAGGATGACCTTGCATGTTTTCCTTTGGCACAAGGATCACATACTTCATTCTTTTGAAATTTTAGGGACGGTAATCCTCTTACTAGGTCTTTAGTACGTAAAGTATTAAGCAATGAAAAACTAGCATGACCTAATCTTTTATGCCAAAGTAGAGGGTCATCTTCTATAACACTCAGACATGTTAAACTGGTTTTAGGAACAGTGTGCAGGTCCACCACGTAGGTGTTCCCTTTTCTAATTCCTTCCAGAATGATGTCACCTGTGTCGTTCCTAGAAATCATGCACTTCTCAGAAGTAAAGTTTACAGAGTTACCTTTATCACAAAATTGAGAAATACTTAAAAGGTTGTGTTTCAAATTCTCGACCAAAAATACGTTATCTATTGCGTGGGAACTTGACCTTCCTATCTTGCCTTTTGCAATGATTTCACCTTTCATATTGTCGCCAAAGGTCACAGTTCCTCCATCATAGGCTTCTAGTGAGAGAAATTTTGATCTATCGCCTGTCATGTGCTTGGAACAGCCACTGTCGAGATACCATGAGCTGTTCCCCCTCACTAGAACCTGCAAAACGAACTTAGTTGTTAGAAGGTGGAACCCAGCCATCCTTGGGTTCCGTGTCGATTAAACAAGAATTAAATTTCTTAATCCAAACTCTATCGACGTATATTTGTTTCGTTTTGTTGTGCTGTTCCCTTTTTAAACATTTATGTTTCAGGTGCCCGGTTTTGCCACAAAAGGAACAGACTTTGTTACTTGGGAGATCAACATAGACCTTTTTTTTTGTCACTTTTATCATATCCTAGACCTTCGGTTCTTTTAGTTCTAGCATTAAGAATCCATTTGGGAACTTCTCTAGTTTTCCCTTTATCTCTTGAATTTAATTCAAGCTTAAGACGATCGTTTTCTTTTAAGGCGGTTTCTAGGTCGGATCTCATTTGAAAGAGTACCCACTGAATTTCTTTCTTAGTCTCATAATCTACATCCATATCAAATTGCTCTAATTGATTCAATTCAATATTTAACATGATGTTTTCTTCTTTAACTTTTTCTAAGGCTTCTTTTAACATCACATTATTATCAAGCAATTCAAAGAATCGATTTTGCACATCGGATCTAAATGAGTTAAGGTAGGATATATATTTGGTCTTTACATGCTTTAAGGTCTTTTTCAGTTTTGAGAGTGATGGCGGTTTGTTTTTCTAAATTTTCGTGAGATTCTAAAATCATTTTAACTAATCTATGTTTATCCAATTTAAATAAATAATCAGAAAATGGATCAGGAGACAGTACCTCTTTTCCTTTAGATGTATCGTCATGAGTAGCCATGAGACAGAGGTTAGCTACCTCTTCTTCTTCCACGGGGGCTTCGGTTTCGGCTTCACTTTCGGACTCTCCCCATGCAGCTATCATGGCTTTGCGGAAATCGGTTTTGTTGAAATTTCCCTTTGTTGGTTGTCTTCCTGTTTCTCTTGCTTTCCCTTTAGCTTTCTCGTCCTTCCATAGTGGGCATTCCTTTATGAAGTGCTCGGTACTTCCACATTTGTGGCATTCATATGTTTTGGATTTAGAAGTTCCTTTTTCTTTGTAGTTTCTTTGATTTTTATACCTGTTGTTCCTGAAGAACTTCTTGAATCTACGTACCAGCATTGCTGCCTCTTCCTCATCAGTTTCTGAATTTTCTTGATCATCTGCTGTCAGAGCCAGACCTTTGTTCCTGGAACTGTCAGCTGTTCCCAGATGTAATTCATGAGTCATCAGGGAACCAGCCAACTCTTCCAGATTAAACTTTGTAAAATCTTTAGATTCTTGAATGGCTGTGACCTTTGCTCTCCAACGATCATCTTGAGGTAGGCTTCTCAGGATCTTTCGCACTTGTTCATCGGATGGAATAAGCCTTCCAAGAGAGACCAACTCATTTGTGATGTTCGTAAACCTAGTAAACATTTCTTGAATGCTTTCTTTAGGTTCCATCACAAATCTTTCATATTTGGACATGAGTAAGTCAATCTTGGAACGCTTGACTTCACTTGTACCTTCATGGGTAACTTCCAGCAGATCCCAAATTTGTTTTGCTGATTTGCAACCCATAATGCGATTGTGTTCATTAGGACCAAGCCCACAATGAAGTAATTTAATAGCAAGAGCATTCATTTCCATCTTTTGAAAATCTTCTTTCTCATATTCCGTGATTGGTTTGGGAACAGTCTCGTTGATGGAGTTGGTAGTAGTTACCTCAAAATCTCCAACTTCGATGACTCTCCAAACTTGATAGTTTTCGGGTTTGATGAAGATCTCCATCCTGTTTTTCCAATAGGTATAGAATTTTCCATCGAACATTGGTGGTCTCTGAGTAGAGTACCCTTCTTCCATACGCTCGTTCATTTTCATCATCTCTAAAACACCAAGATACGGCTCTCAGGGTTTCCTGATTTAATGAGGAACAGGGCTCTGATACCAATTGTAGAAACGTATAGAGACAATGAAGTGTAACAAGAGGGGGGGTGAATTGTTACTTGTTCCCGTTAGAGTATTTTCGCCCTTTTCTTGCGGAATTATGAATAAAGTAAATACTCAAAACAAAATAAAAGAAAACTTAAAGAAACACAAAGAATTTAACGTGGGAATAAGAACCACGACCCTCTAGGGATTTCTCTTCTCTAATATTTTATGTAATTCAATTCTTTATTACACAAAATAATTCTCCTTCTCCTTCTCCTTCTCCTTCTCTTCTCGGTTTCTTTCTTGTTCCCTTTCTCGATTCTCCTTCTCTTTCTCTCTTCTCTTTCTCGCTTCTCTTTCTCACTTCCCCCTTAGACTTACCCAAGTCTAATTACAAATTCTCTCAAAAACCCATACAAGATAAATTCTCTAAATTGGATGAACAAACAAAGATAGCACAAGGAAATATTTTGGAATTAATTTTCGATTAAGATCACTCAAAATTTTCCTTTTCTTGATTCTTGAATCTCACGAAATTTGGGCACAATTTTTCGGAAATTGTTTTTCTCTCAATGTTGATCACCAAATGTTTGTGCCGGTTAGAAAAATGCTTTTATAGTCTTTTTAGAACAAGTTATGCCATAAACCCATAATCTATAGATAAGGGATTAGTGGGCATTGACCGTGAGAAGGAAATAACTTCCTTGGTGGTTATTCAAAGTCAATCCTTGATTCTAGCTAAAAATAGCCATTTTCAAGAGACTTTTTAGGAGTTAGTTATTTTAATTCTTAGATTAATTCCTTGTGCTTCCTTATTTATTAACCGTACAACAAAACTAAAATATAGAAAAATAAACTCAAGACTTTTTCTAAATTAATTTTGTTGACTTCTCTTCTGACCGGATTCTGGAGGAACAACGTACTGTCTCTATCTGCAACATTCATCAGTTTATCAATATCAGGAACAGTAGACTTGAATTCTACTCTTGACTTCCTCATTGACCTTCTCTACTGACTTTGACTTTGTTGACTTTGACTTTGACTTGTACGATTGCCATTGACCAGTCCTTAGGTACCATCGACGATTACAATAATCGGATATTTAACCTACAAAACAATCTCTAAAATACTTTGTTTGTTTATAATATGTTAAGTCATCATCAAAACTCAAATGGGCCAACACATTCTGTAGTAAAAAATTAGATAAAGTATAAGAAAAGACCTTCACTAGATATAAATACCAACAACTTGATTATAGATGCTAATAATTTCAATCATCTAACACTAGTGGAAAAAAAGCTATTGGCTGCTGCTAATTGGCTGCGATTTTAGTGTATACGCAGCCAATATATAAAACTAAAAAAAAATTGGAATAGGCTGCGATTTTATTAAAAGTCCGCAGCCAATGAGCAGCCAATAAAGGAACTAAAGTCATTGGCTGCGGTTTTGCTTAGTGTCCGCAGCCCATATTGAAAAAAACCTAATTAAAAGTTGGGCTTCCTCTTCTTATCTCCCTTTAATACTCAGCAAAAGTTGGGCCAATAAACCCTAGCATTTACAACAAAACCTGCGCCTCCTAGCTCCCTCCCTTTACTCTTCGATTTCTTCACTAAAAAAAACATCAGATTTCTTAAACACCTTCTTCATTTATAGGATTTCTTCATTCGTGTTCTTCTTCAACAAAGCTGCCCCTAATCTTCGATTTCTTCATTCATTAAAAAACCAGATATTGTAATTTCTTTGTTGATTGTAATTTCTTCAACAAAGCTGCGCCTAATCTTGGTGTTCTTCATTCATTCATTAAAAAACCAGATATTCGATTTCTTCAACAAAGCTTCGCCTACTCAACAATGTCGAAGTCAAGGTCCTCCTATGGTTGATTGTAATTTCTTTTATATTTTATTTCGTTCATTGTAATTTGTTGAGTATTTTTGATAGTTGATTGTAATTCTTTAACAGATCTAGATTTCTTTTTCTTCATTTTTGTTCTTCGTTTTGTTCATCGTTTTTGTTCTTCGTTTTGTTCATCGTTTGTTCATCGTTTCTTTAACAGATTAATGTCGAAGTCAAGAAATTTCGTTTTTGTAGAGTATTTTTGTTCTTCGTTTTCGTGGTTCTTCAAGATCTATAGTTTGATGTTTTTTGTTCATCGTTTTCTGGGTTGTTTTATTTGATGTTCAAGATCTATAGTTTGATGTTCATCGTTTTTGTTGAGTATCAATGTCGATGTTTTTTGCCTAATTTTTTTCAGATCTGGAATTTTTTTTTATTTTGAAAAATGACTAAAGGGCTGCGTATCTAAATGTCCACAGCAAATGTTTTTTTTTATTTTGAAAAATGACTAAAGGCTGCGGTTGTAATGTCCGCAGCCAATAATAAAATCTCATTTGCTGCTATAACAAGGTCTGCGAGGTAAAACCGTAGCTAAAACGGTCAAAAAACCGCAGTCAATGACGTTTTTTCCACTAGTGTAAATTCCTTGCTAACCGTCTCATAGCAATATTATGATGCATTCGGAAAATCATTATTGTGAAGAAATCCTCTAACCATAATATTAAAGGTTACACTATCAAGAAAGAAGCCATGTTTTTCCATTCAATAAACAAAGTGATGAAGACGCTTACCAATATTTCAGGACAATCAATTGACATTACCAAAAGGAAGATGTAACCGGTTGAGAGATAAAAATAATTGAAAGCTTGGTGTTATTTAGAATTGTGGATGAATTTTAAGATGAAGATACAAACCGTTATACAGAGGAAGATGAAACCAGTTGATAATGGATGAAGATGATACCGGTGAATTAAATAAAGGAAGATGAAACAATTAAAATCTTAGATAGATAAATGGGTAGTTTTTTGTGAATGGGATGTGGGTCTTGAGTGATTATAGGGAGTAGTTACATTATTTTAGGGGTTAATTAATTTTTTTTAATGAATTTTAGGGTGTAATTGAAGCTGGAATTGAAATTTTTTGCCTGTTATTTAGAATATTAGGTTTGAGCCACAATTTAAAAAATTGTAGTACACATTTTGGGCTACAAAAGTTTCATGTTAAAGCACATCTTTACAATTATAGGCGTTAATTGTATTTTTTGTAGCCCATGTTTGACTTTGAACAACAAAATTGCAACTTGTAGCTCAAAAGGTTACATTGTGCCACAAAATTTATTTTTGTCGCCCAAATTTAAGCATGTTCCACAAACTTATTTTTGTCGCCCATAACTCAACATATCTTTTACCCAATATCACTTTTCTTGTAGTGATTATTGAAAAAATTGAGAAATTATTTCTTATTGCTCAAGAAATTACATAAAACCAAAGTTGAATCATTGATCTAAATCAAATTTGAATTATTGATCAAGAAATTTGTCATTGGTAAATTATTTCTTATTTATTATTCATTTCTTTTGTTTTCATTTATGTTTTGCTGGAATTATTATTGGTTTGCAAATTATAACTCTCAAGAATATTGCTTATTTGCTTTGTAATTTGTAAATTGTATCCCTAGGCTAGAATTATTGTGTATGTTCATACCTAGTAACCTAAATAACATACCAAAATTGGAAAATTTTGTAATTGAGTAAGTTGTGTTTTATTTGTAATTGGAAAATTTGTGTTTCAATTTTGTTTTACTTTGTGATTTGGAAGTAAGTGTATTTTTTCCAAGATTATTGTTTTGTTTTGTTTATATTCATAAACTTGCTTGGCAAAATGTATTTATATTATCATACATTATATCATTGTGTTTCTTTATAGTTTACTAGTTTAGAAGCCCGTGCAATGCACGGGGTAAAATATACTAACATATATAAATTCAATTTTCAATGAATTAAGCAAGAAAAAAAGTTTGTTTAAGAAAAGTATGTAAATACTACCTATTATAATGAAATAATTAGAATTACTCTAAGAAGTTGTCATGTCATTTTTCAGTTTCTTTGTTAGTATTTATGATTGTAACGTTGGAAAATTATTATTTATTAGGTGATTATATAATTCTTCCTCCAGTTTTTAATAGTTGTTACACTTATGTTTTTAACGCTATTCAATGCATGTATTTATTATTATCTTCAAATTATATGTTAAAAAATTTCTAAAATGTTAATATTATGAAAATATACATTAAGAAAATCAAACAAGATACCACTTGACTATGTTTTACATTATAAATAGAGAAATATATACTAAATAAGATCAATTAATGAACAGTAGTGCTACAGAAGCTGTAACAACTATTAAAATCCAGAGGAAGTAGTATTAAGTCAAGAACACTAGATTCTATTATTGACGATTTTGCTATCATGAAGTCCCAAAGAGTGTGATTAAATTAACTATATTCATGTAAGAACTGTTAACATTATTTAATATGTTTATAATTATTGTATTATTATCTCCCCCATTATAAAATCCTTACTTCTTACCTACTCACATCTTGATCACTAATAAAAAACTATTTAGCCAGCAATAAGTTGACAAACACTTTTTTTGTTTTATTGACGAACAATACATGAAGGCGAAATAGTGAACACAGAAGGCGAAAGCTAATTAGTGAGAAGATACAAACTTTACAACCTCTGATTCCTCATTCTGATAAGGTAAAACTTATCCTTTTATATACGTCATTCTTTAGCTACTTCTGTACCATAATGAATTAAAGTGAAGTAAATTTTCTTTTATTGTGAAGTATTACATGTAAGTTAGATGAGCTGCTTCACTAGTGTTTAATAGAATTCAAGCCAGAGTCATCAACCCAATATCTTATACAAGTTAGGGTCCGAGGGGAGAAGGATACTAGACAAATCATACACGTGCCCCTCCAAGGAGAAGTCTTTACTAGTGTTCAATAACATGAAAACCATAAACTTATGGTATCATCTTCTAGACAGACCAAGCATCCATCCTTACACTATGTTTGGATAGCAAATTAGGAGAGAAAAGAAAGGAAGGGAAGGGAAAAGAAAGGAAGGGAAGGGAAAAGAAAGGAAGGGCAAGGAAAGGGAGGAATAAGGAGGGAAATTGTATATTGTTTGTTTAGAAGGGAAGGGAAGAGAAAAGGAAGGAAAATGTTTTCCTTCCAAATCTTTCATATTTAGGAGAGATTGTTTTTTTAATAAAATTTGTCAAAGTTTTCCTTACAAATCCCTCCCCTCCAAATCCCTTCCCTTCCAATTTGTTATCCAAACAAGGGATACCTCCTCCCTCCAAATCCTTCCCCTTCCTTTCCCTCTATTTCCTTCAATCCAAACACATCCTTAATAACACAATTAATCACATCAAATCACTGAAGCACGTAACTGGGGTAACTTATTAATATAGCGTGTTAATTACTTTTGATCAATTGATTTTATTCAATATTTTCCAAATTCTTATATTTTATAATCTGCTATATACATATTTATAATTGATAGATGGGCCAGGGATGGAGTACACCAAACGAATTCCAGCAGGCACCGTATTAAGTCCAACATATGTGCCGGTGCTGGCATTTATTTAATATACAACCGTCATTTTTGTATTTTTTATAATTGTAGCCCAACAAACAAAAGCAACACAATTGAATGAAGAGAATAGTTGATTAACAAAAAAGAATCTTATAAGTAATAATGGATTATCAAATTAGGAATGAAATTATCATTTAACAACCGGAAAAAACAAAAACGATGAAAGATTAAGGGTGTGTTTGGATTGAAGGAAATGGAGAGAAAGGAAGGGAAGGGATTTGGAGGGAGGAGATATCCATTATTTGGATAACAAATTAGGAGGGAAGGGATTTGGAGAGAAGGGATTTGGAAGGAAAATTTGGGCAAATTTTGTTAAGAAGACAATCTCTCCTAAAGAGGAAAGATTTGAAAGGAAAACAATTTCCTTCCTTTTCCCTTTCCTTCCCTTCTAAACAAACAATATACAATTTTCCTCCTTATTCCTCCCTTTCCTTTCCCTCCCTTTCCTTTCCCTTCCTTTCCTTTCCTTTCCCTTCTTTTCTTTTCTCTCCTAATTTGCTATCCAAACATAGTGTAAGAGAAATAGACAAAATAAAAATTAAGTTTATTATCCATAATTAAAGTATATAGGTGTGTTTTATATTTTTAATCGAATTTTCTTATCTTTATTTAATAATTAGTTTGAATAAGTGAATACTAAACCACTTATATCAAATTAGGAATGAAATTATCATTTAACAACCGGAAAAAACAAAATACGATGAAAGATTAAGAGAAATAGACAAAATAAAAATTAAGTTTACCATCCATAATTAAAGTATATAGGTTTATTTTATATTTTCAATCGAATTTTCTTATGTTTATTTAATAATTAGTTTGAATAAGTGAATACTAAACCACTTAAAATTCATACTAAAATAAATCAAATATTCAGATAGTTAAGACAAGAATTCATCAAAAAATGGGCGACGATTTTCTAGCTAACTTAGTAATATACATTTAGAGACAAATTGCAAAGACATACAACGTCTATGAGATTATAGATAATTTTAAAGTGCAATAGAGTGTCGAGCTTTACTTTGATTTGAAATTTACGTTATAATTTTTGGCTGTATTGATTGGCTCTATACTAAAGTCATTTAAGTTTTTTTTTTTTTTTGTTAACTCCGCCGATCTAAAATTTTATTTAAGTTTGGCCATTGGGACAGGATGAAGCCAAAAGTGAAATTGGAAACAATGAATGTTAAACACAATGAAATTGGTGCAATTACTACATGTCGAATGTCCACCACTATACCCACTTATCTTCCAACATCCTATACAACGCAGCTAACATTACCATTTACCATTGCCTCCGCGCCTTCCTCCAATGGGTAAGGGCCATAACTTTTAACTTATGTCATGGTTAGTGATCATAGTTGGCAATGGTCATTGATCCCCATTGTTTCTTGCACCCACTCGTTCTTTTTATTTATTAAGTGTTGTTTTGTTATCTTTTATTTAATGTTTGTACATTAACTTGTCATATTATACGACTAATGTATGTATTATCCTCCTTAATCTAAAATATTTTGTTTAAATCTGTTTTATTATCGAAAATTATATCATGTGAGACTATCTTTGTCAGGCTGACCCATGAATATTTAGTGTGTTAAACTAATCACTTATAATTTTAATGTGAGATTATTCAAACGATTAAATTTTCAGTAATTGCGTATTCTTGGAGGTGTTAATTGCTTTTTCGAATATAATTGGTTGGTTAAAATGTTCATTTTTGTGTTAATTGGATGGTTAATGAAATATTGTGGAGATCTAAGAGGATGAATAATATAAATGCGGGCATAAACTTTATCTCATAATTATTAAATAAAGCATTTTCCGTTTGTCAAAAATTAAATGGAGTTTGAATTATGCAAAATTATTATTCTATATAACTGGAGACGTTAGAAGAATAACGTCTTTAGAATGAAGAAATACAAGATTATGACAGTGATATAAGTTTGGGTTCACTCAAAATTCTTCGTAACATCTAGATGTAATTACATTGAATGTTTAAAAGTTAGAATTAAATTTTAATATCGTAAGCTTTTTAGTGTTAGGTAACTTTGGATTTTTAAAGTTCGATTGCTAGAATATAATACAGGTTAAGCTACGGTCTTAAGAGGAGATGTAATAAGTAATATGTTAGTTTTTAGTTATATCAAACGCTCATTGGTGATGTTGTGATTATTTTATGCTTACAGATACGAGATATCATCGAGGAACCATTCTAGTTCATAGCTTTGGACTGGATTCGACTCTATGAAGGTACGTTATCGTTGAATAGTTGCAGTCTATTAAAAGGGTTTGGCAAGATTACATTTCTTGAAAATAGATTTTTAAAGTTTTTTTGAAATTGATAATTATTGAAAAAATTTTGTTGTAACTTATTATGTTGATATTATAAAATGGTCAATGGATCGGGCTTACAAGCTGGTCATTTTTTTTGGATTGCTTCTCGTCATTAAGTTAATTCGGGAATTGTGATATAATTTAATAGGAGATGTTTAATTTTATTTTCTTTTTGGGTATACAATTTCGTGATGACTCTATTTGCTTAGTCTATAAGTAAGTTGGGTAGTTATAGTGGAGATTTGGATGGTAGGATGTTAACCTTGGGTTTGTATTCGTTATGGGTTGTATGACGGTTTGTTGGTTTTCATAATTACAATTTACAAGTTGTGACTTCCATGTATATGACGAAGGCGAAATTCATGGTGTCATTCAAAGAATTACCATAGTCAAAATGTGATACATTGGGCTACAAATTAGATGAGTTATTTTTGGTCAATCAAACATATTGATATTAATTATTCAGTATAGTATCATTTGGGAATAGAGTGAAGTTAAAAGCTTAAGTTGATTCATGTAATTAAGTTGGTGTTATGTGTTGATGGTAATGTGGTTGTTTAGATATGGCTTGCGAACACAAGGTTTAGATGGCTATTGTTGGTTCTAATGGGTTTTGAGTCCTAAGGAATATCAAATGAGTGAATGACTTTAAAACACAACTAAATTATATGGGTAATAGGGTCTAACTGGTTTTATTAAAGAAGGGAGGAATAATTGGATTTGGGTTTTCCCAAAAGCAAAAGTCAAGTTGACTTTCCTGATGACCACAAGAAAAATTGACTTGTTTTTTGGTTCCTATAGTAGCATCCACTTGGGGAAAAAACACTAATGGCTGCGGGTTTGTGCTAGTAAAGGCTGCGATTTTGGACCCAAGCACTAGTGGTGGTAGCTGATAGCTTGAAAGAAAGGCTGCGGTTAAAAAAACGCAGCAATCATAATTATTATAGGCTGCGTTCATAGCCAAAATCGCAGCCTTTAGTACATTTTTTTTCAATATTTGGGCACCACTATAGGATGTGGTCATGGCCAAAACCACAACCTTTAAGTATATTTTTTTTTCAATTTTGTTTTGATAATAATTGTATATATTATCACCATTAATAAATAATAAATAATAATGCAACAACTATAATCACCATTAATTATCACCAAGTTTCGATTTTACTACTTCAACACAATAATATGTACCAAATAGAGTTTAGTGCCGAGTTTCGTGCATAACAAACCAAGTTTAAGCTATTTTACGCGCGAAAGTGACAAAAATGCTAGCTTCAAAACACATAAAAATCGCAATTTAACACGTAATTTCAAACATTTGATAATTATTTTCGATTCTAACCACTTCGACACAATAATATGTACTAAAGAGTGTTGTGTGCCAAGTTTCGTGCATAACAAACCAAGTTTAAGCTATTTTACGAGCGAAAGTGACAATAATGCTTCAAAACACTTAAAAACCGCAACTTAACACGTAATTTCAAGCATTTGATAATTATTTTCGATTCAAACCACTTCAATACAATAATAGTGTTGTGTGCCAAGTTTCGTGCATAATAAACCAAGTTTAAGTTGCAATTTAAATGAATACACGCTTATATATTTAAAAACTATATGTACCTTTACTACTGGGTCCGGTGTTGGTTCTGGTTCCTGAGCAACGGAGTTCATGGTCTCCAATATAGGATTTTGTGCTTCAGGGGTATGAATGGGCTGGTGTGCTATGGGGGTAATGGGCTCGGGTGATGGCTCGATTGCTCGCTCCACCGAAGCCTTAGGATCCCCATGTTGACTTTGCTGATCCTCGGCAAGCATATTTGTCAAGTAAACAGTTGGTGCTCCCATCTTATGCAACAGCAATGCCACCTTGTCGAGAATGTCCTTTATCACTTGTGTTGTGACATATGCTGTGACATCTGTTGTGATTCGCTCTTTGAGTGTCTCTACTTCATCAGGTGCTACTTCATCAGGTGGCATCGTTCTGGATGGAGTAGCTACACACTCTTTGTCGAATGCCTTCTTTATCCCCACGCGGACGCCTCCTTTTCCGACTACCCTCCCTTGATGGTCTTTCCCTAAGACCATATGCAATGCATCAACATTTCCTCTTGGGGTGAACTCACCCGTAGCTTATTTTTCCTTCCAGCGCATTTGTTCAAATAAAAACGCTCAATATATAACAATTTAAGTATAAAACAAATCAAGAATATACTTAATAATATCAAAACTCACCACAACATCAGCAATTTTCTTCTTTCCCAGATCAGGAATGGAAAATATACCACTTGCATCTCAAGCATGAAGCCCGCAGTACCAATCCCGCACCTGAACTCTAGCAGGAGTATTCACGGATGCGGAAGTAGTCGTAGATGAGGTCGGGGTACTCTGATTGGGGTATAAACCCGCACCCACCCACTCTTTTTGGGCCTCATGGTACGTTCTTAGGCCCATGTGATGGTAAAACTTCCTTTTCTTTGCTGCCTCGGAAGCTTTACCATGCTTTTCCTAATTAATCCACAGATTTCAAATGTCATATATTATTAATTAGTCTAATAATTAAATCAAATGAAGTAATTAAAATGAAAATTTATAATATGGAATACTTACAACTTCGTTAGGAGTTGTTTTTTGGCAACAAACGTCTCCCATTCATTTTTCGATATGTTAGGCCATATTTCATATGGCATCTTTGAAGGTGCTTCTTTTCCACCTTCGTTTCCCCGTTTTGACTTTCTTGGTCTTATGGTTACGCCTCTTTGTGATCCAACGAACTACAAGCTTGGATTTGTCAACTCAGAATCTTTCAGCAACAGCTGAAAGAAAAATACTCTTCTTTTCTTCATCGTGCTCGATGTCAAAAAGATTCTATAAAAACAAATTATAATTATTAATTAATGTCAATTTAATTAATTTTAAAATGAAAGTAAATGAACGTAAATACTAAAGTTGCTTACCATAGTATCATCCCAAAGTTAGTTCTTCAAACCTTTTGGAACCTCGTTCCACGCATGCAATATGGAAATCTTGCGAACAGATAGGCCCACTTGTTTTCCATATTGCCAACGCCACTTTCTACGTGGCTGACCCAATGCGTTGTATTCAAGGTGCATGGGGTCCGTGACTTTGAGGTTTTTAGTAAGACCTCGCCCTTTTCGTTTCTTAGATGTCATTGTTGTAGTAGGAGCATTTGTTGGTGGGTCGTCTTCTTTGATATCATTGTTAATTGGAGGAGCATCGTGAGCCAATTGCTCGTATTTAACAAGTGTGTCGCCATCCTCATTATCATCATCATCGTCATTTATGTCCATCTCCTTTCTCGGATCATAGTCCTTATCCGACTCACAATGAACCACGTCGTCCAAAATCTCAATCTCAGGCACAATTTCGTCTTTGAAAAGATGCATTGAAGATAAGTACCTGAAAGAATATAAATAGAAATACATTAGAACATGTTTGAGCTACTTAATACATAATTTGAAGCATATGACTAAGATTTTCAATTCTCATAATTTCAACACAATAATATATACCAATTAGTATTGTGTGTCAAGTTTCATGCATAACAAACCACGTTTGAGCTACTTTATGCGCGAAAGTGCAAAAAAAGCTTTAAAAACCTTAAAAACGCAACTTATAAGTAATTTGAAGTATATGACTAAAATTTTCGATCCTAACCATTTCAACATAATAATATATACTAATTAGTGTTGTGTGTCAAGTTTCATGCATAATAAACCATGTTTAATCTACTTTATGAGCGAAAGTGCAAAAAAAAGCTTTGAAAACGTTAAATAATTCATACCTTGTGAATCACTTAATTCAAATGTATTCCTTCCGTATGATCTACACATATATAACCAACATCTTTATCATTTTCATTCAGTACTGATTTTGGATTGATAAAGGGTGGAGAATTTTCAAAAACATTATATTATTCCTCATCCTCAACATCACCTATACCAAGGATACTTATTTTTTATCAGAAGGGTCTACAATGTAGAATACTTGGTTAGCTTGTGTGACTAGTATGAATGGCTCCTCACTATCACACAAACGATTTAAGTCTACAAGAGTGAATCCACAAGGGTCGTCATTTTTAACGCATCGTCGATTATTATCCACCCACTTGCATTTGAAAAGACCCATAGTGAAAGTATAGTAGTCAAGCTCCAATATTTCATGAACCCGCCCGTAGTATACCGATTTAGCATCAACCGACGATTGATCTTTGGCACTCGAATAAAATGTAGATGATGAAAAAATAGAACCCCATTATTCTGCAGATACAATGACTTCTTATCTTGACCCTAAGGCAAAATGTGAACCCGTTGACATCGTAACGCTCATATTTGTTGACATCATCACGAGGACCAAAAGTTAACCACTTAACAATTTCATATACACCCTTTAGTTCTTCACATATTACTTGATTATGAAACCAATCAATAAACGTCTTGTTATGCTACTGCATCAATGCCATATCACCTTTAGAAGGATATTTTGCGCGCAATATATCAAAATGCTCATACAAAAAAGGATGGACTTCTGGAATATGATGCAACACATACAGGTCTGGTTGTAGAAGATTGTCCCGAGGAGGTGTGATTGTTTGGAGCCAATCGTTCCTTTTCCCTCTAGTCTTCCTTCACGTCGAGAGGTGAGAAGTCCAATAGGCTTTGCCATAGCCATATACTCCGCTATAAAGTTATCAATCTCATCGCTTACAGTGCCTTGAATCATACTCCCCTCTGGTTGTGCTGGATTCCTCACTTTGTTTTGTAAAACACCCATGTGTCTCTCAAAAGGATAACCCCACCTTAAAAAAACTGGACCCAAAAGCTTGATTTCACGAACAAGATGGATAATAAGATGAACCATTATGTCAAAGAAAGAAGGTGAAAAATACATCTCACTTGCATAAAGTTACAATCACGTCGACTTGAAAAGCATAAAGTTTAAATGGAACAAGAACTTTACTACAAATTATGTTGAAGAACGAACATAGCTCGGTAATATCATATCTCACATGTTTTGGCAGTATTCCACGGAGTGCAATCGGTAAGAACACTTGCATCATTACAAGGCAATCGTGAGATTTCATAGTTCCCAACTTCAACTCACAATTTAGGGTCACAAATCTCTTCATGTAAGATGAGTACCCAGACGGAACCTTAATGCCATACAAAGACTCACAAAAGGTCCGCTTCTCTGCTTTGGACAATATGTAGCAAGTTGGAGGCAAATTAACTTTTTCATTACTCATCTTCTTCTTACCGACCTTTCCCTTGCTACTGCCACCAACTTCATCAGCTCTTTCTCTTTTCTTACTCACCTTAACCTGTGGCCACAACTCCGGACGAATACCCTTACATTCAAAGTAATCTCGCACGACCTTAACATCCTTTGTCTTACCCGGAATGTTCATGAGAGTCCCAAGTATGGCATCACATACATTTTTCTCTATATGCATAACATCAAGACAAAGCCTAACCTATAGATCTCTCCAATATGGAAGTGTCCAAAAGATTGATTCTTTTTTCCATAGTCGGTCTTCACCCCCTTGCACTTGCCCTGTTTTACCAAATACAGTCTCAACCCCTTAACTTGTTCGTAAACCTCATAACCGGTCAACGGTCGAAGAGCTACACGGTCCTCAACTTCCCCGTTGAACATCTTCTTCTTCTTACGGTATTGGTGATCTCGTGGGAGGAACTTTCGATGGCTCATGAATACATGTTTGCACTTAGGAATCCACGTGGATTCCATGTCATCGATACATATTGGGCACACTTTCTTCCCTTTGTTCTTATACCCTGATAAGTTTTTATATGCCGGAAAATCATTAACGGTGCTTAAAATCATTGCACGCAAGGTGAACTCCTGATTAGCATATGAATCAAATACGGAAACTCCTTCATCCCGCATCTTTCTCAAATCTTCAACGAGAGGTGCAATGCCACCTATTAATACTCTTCCACTCCGGTGAATCAAATGGATGTGTGAGCAAGTGATCTTTCTTCACCCTAACAGCTTGACACCTCAAATTAAACACATCTTTCTTTATGGAAAACAAGCGCTTGAATCTAGGTATTATTGGAAGATACCACAATACCTTAGCCGGGGGCTGTTTAGCATCTAGAGCCACTTTACGCTTGTAACGCGATAACCCACACCTAGACATTATTCTAAGTTCTCGTTTTCGTTCCGATATGATACACAATCATTCGGACACGCATGAATCTTTTGGTACTCTAACCCGAAAGGACACATTAGCTTTTTGGCATAGTATGTCGACTTTGGAAGTTCATTTCCCTTAGGAAGCATCTCACCTAACGCTTCTAATAACATTGTGAAACTAGTGTCACTCCAATTGAACTTTGACTTAAGGTTGAAAATTGTCAAAACTGCTGTAGTTTGGTGAGCTTTGTACATCCAGGATACAAAGGCTTTTGAGAAGCCTCTGTCAAGAAGTCAAATACACGAGGACGTTTTCCTAACTCATGCTCGACTCCCTCCATCATCTCATCAACACGATCCACATCCTCATCGACATTCTCTTCATCCGTCTCATACCCATCAACACGATGCACTACATCCTCATTGACATCGACAACATTATTATCCTCAACAACACTCTTTTCCTTGTAAAGTCTCTCCTCACCCTGCCTAACCCAAACATGATATTGAGGCCTAAACCCACATCGAAGTATGTGCTCTGTAAGGATATAAACAATATCTACCTTTGATACATTGCCACAATTGACACATGGGCAATAAAAACCAACTCCCCCCGTCCTAACTTGATGTTTAACTGCAACACTATAAAAATTATAATACGCGATCAATAAAATCTGACGATCCAATGCTTCCATAAATCCAGAACGATCTTTTGTCATCCTAAGTGTGATTATTTAATTCAAAAAAAAAATTAATAACAACTTTTTAACATATATACTTAACGAACCTTAATTAACCACAAAATTAAGTAATAATCATTAATTCAACCCTAGTTTACAATAATAAAAATATTGAACCTTCATATTATATAAATTCTTCAAAATATATATATATTGTACTAACCATAATTAATATTAATATTAACAAATTATAAAAACAATAAAAATAAAATCACATTCATAAACTTTGACAACTAATTAAAATTCATGCCAACCAACTCATTCATTTTAACCAAAACAACCCTAATTAAACATAATTTACAAATAATAAAAATAAAATTTGATAAAATTAAAACTAAAAAACCACTATACATACACATACATAAATTATATGAAAGAATTTAAAACTTAAAAACAACTATACACATTCATAACTTATGATAAATTTAAACCTAATTTACAAAATCAAAAATAAAAAAGACACCTTGAATTCATGAGTTTAAAAACTTGAAGAACAAAATAATGGTGGGTTAGTGTAAAACCTATACAATGAAAAAAATTTGTATAAAAAACTAAGCCTTAAAACACAACTAATGAAGCTTGAACAACAATGGCTTTTAATTATACCTTGAAGAAGAGCATGAACTAAGAACCAAGAACAAGGAGTCGCCCAAACAATGGTGGGTTTTTCTGTGGGTTTTCGTGGGTTTTGAATAATTTGCAGGTTTTCGTGGGTTTTGAAAAGCAAGAAGAAGAGCAGTAATGAACGTTATGAAGAAGAACAACAAGTAAGAGCAAGAACAATAATTAAAAATTGCAGGTTTTTGTGGGTTTTGAAAAGCAAGAAGAAAAAGATTTAGGCTAATAGAACAATAGTAATGTCGTAGCTGTTGTTTTGAAGAGCAAGATTTAGGTAATGAAAAATTGAACATTGGAGGCGCCTTTTTGAAACACTTATTGGCTGCGGTCAAGTCTAAAAACCGCAGCCTGTAACAATTTGAGGATTTTGCTTATTTTTGAAACACTTATTGGATGCGGTCAAGGTTGAAAACCGTAGCCTTAGTTTGAAAATTCTTTTTTACCTAATTTTTATTGCTCATATTAGCTACGTATACCTACAAACCGCAGCCAATAAGCAGCAACAAATACGTTTTTTTGCACTAGTGATCATATCGTTTTTCTCTTATTCTTGGTACCATGTTTTTAAAATTGCAATCATTATTACATTATAAATAGTCCGAAGTTAAATTAGTTTAGTACTCCCTCTAATTCAATTCAGTTGTCCCGTTTGGTTTGGCCACAAATATTAAGAAACTGAAAGGACCACCTAAAATAGTAGACTCATGTGCAACATCAGTTATTTTTAATTTTAAGAAAATGAGAGGACCACCTAAAATAGTAAACACATATGCAATATTGGGTAATTTTAATGATAAGAAAGTGAGGAGACCACCTAAAAATATATATCTTAAAATGGAAACGGGACGATAGAGGTGAACGACCCAAATGAAGATAGGGACAACTAAAAATAATTGGAGGGAGTATTATACTAAAAATTTCTGAATTTAATCTATCTCTTAATTTCTTTAATCTCTATTTTTTAATTCTCCACATAATCATTGTAAACCATTAAAGATTGAAGATAGTTTTTGATTCATCAATAAAATATTTATGCTATGTGTCTGTGTAACCTTAATTGGGTGAATCATATTAATTTTGTTTTGTTGTATTGTTTTATTGCTTTATTATGTGGAAAATACCTTGGTTTTCAACTAAGGGGGTATTCAGCATGTGGAATGGGAATTAAGAGACAATAGTTGGATTCAAAATGAAACTTTGGAATGACAGTTGAATTGAGGCTTTGAAAAGAAATATTGCATGTCCTTGTTTGGCAATTGACGAAATTTGATAAGGAATTAAATAAAAAACAGGAAAAGTTGCTCAAAATAATCCCAAATATCACCCGTTGGCCAAAAATAATCCCAACTATCAATTATTTTTTAATAATCCCAACTATTTTCATGATTTGTTGAATAAATACCCACCCCCTTGTTACCGGCTTGAACAAGTACCTTTTTTACTTTTTTTCTTTTTTATTTGTTTACTTAACTGTTCAAAATAACTCTTCCCCTTCATCTATTAATCAAAAAAGAAAGAAAAAAGTGAAAAGTTACTTGTTGTAGCCGGTTAAAAAGGAGGTGGGTATGTTTTCAACAAGTTATGAGAATAGTTGGGATTATTTTTTGCCGATGGGTTATAGTTGGAATTATTTTGAGCAAATTTTCCTAAAAATTAATTATATTTACAAAATTATTTTTATAACTCTTACTTTTCTTTACTTTTATTTATGGCAAAATAGTCTTCTTATAAATTTCCTAAGTCTCATCCCCAAATACCACCCTCCCCCACATGCTTTTTTTGTGGGACATGTTGCAAAAATATAACTTTAATTTTATTAATCAAACTTATAAAATAGAGTTACATAAAAGTTGTAGATTACAAATTATATACAAACAAGATCCTTACTTATGTACAATACCGAAAACTCCAAAATACTGATCTTCAAATTCGAACAAAGTAACAAGAAGATTTTGCATGTGACTTGAATAAATTCTAGGCGAGACACTCTTCTTAAAACATCATTTCCTTCCTACTATAATGCTTGGGAATGTATACCGAAAATATGTTTTGAGATACAAAGAATTTCACTAAATTCCTAGCACAACAAAATTAGAACGATGTAAGAAAAACTTAAATGGAAGAAAAAACGGAAAATTACAACCGAGTATTGCAAGTTCTCTATGCTGGGCCAGCTAGCCCTATAAAAGGACAAGCTGGGCTTGTGCTCTAGGCCCACCAAAAAAACACAGAAATCCATAAAAAGGCCTACCCATACCCATATTTAGCTAATGGAAAGAATTTTTTATCTGTTTCACACATTTCTTGAGAAATACAATACTAGTTGCCATAGCAATTACGAACCCAATTTCACGCATTTGCTTCCTCACACCCACACCGTCGCTCTGACATCGAAGACAACCATTAGCATCGCCGATCAACGTTTCTTCGCTATTGTTACCTCCTTCAAAGTCCTCACCAGAAGTCAAAGAGACCAAGACATCCATTGTTACTACCGTTGTTACCGACTTAATTCTAATTGGAAATTTCAATCTCAAAAGGTATTTCTTTGGTTTATTATTATTACTTGATTTTTCATTCAAGTAACTCAAATGGTATCCACAATTTATTAACACTAGTTGTGGAATTTTTAATGCTAATTAATACATTTTTATTAACAATAATACAAATAAAAAAATTAGAATGTCAATGTGTTGCATGTGTTGCAAAAGTGTAAAAGATATATAAGTTAAAAATGTATAAGTAGTAGTAGGCAACGTCAAAGACTTTATAATTCAGCCAGGATTAAATAATTGCAAGCCTCTTCATAGAACAATCTTAGTTCTCTAGCCGTATGTGGAAGGAAACCAGCAAAAGTTCAACTACAATTTATTAGGTAAAAAAATAAATAGTAAGTTACTCCTTGAATTTATAGTAAATTAGTAATTGTTGAACTAATAGTATAAGTGGTAAACAATAAATAAATTTTCAAACCAAGTGTTTCTATGAGTGATTTTTGTTTGGCTATAATACAATCAAAAAAGGTCCCCATTATAGATTAAATTGATTTCTGTTTAACTTACAGCTAATATAAATAAAATGAATTTTGTCGTAGCATACACAAAGATAGGAATGTTATGTACCAAGTTTAATAAGCAACGCATAGCTAGCAAGTTGCAACACTAAAAGCCACATTAAAACAATGTTTACAAGATAATTGTTGAGATGCTAAGGGTATGACATGAGATTACCACATTCCATATCAAAAATTGATCATGAATAACCTTCTGATTCCCTTTACCTAAATGAATTTCGACCAAGATAACTCGCATGATTGCTTTAACAACAACAGATTATACAAATACAGAGAGGATTGCCAAAAGCAAGTCACATTATTCCAATTGAATTATTGTACATAAGTGACTGCTACCAAAAGAAGAGGAAGACAGCCTTAATTTAACTACAAATATACATGGTCTTTGTAACAGGTTACTACACAAAAGTTCAATCAAACAAAATCTTTTTGTACTCGAGCAACAAAATAATTCTTAGTCCTGAGTTCTGTAACACAATTGTATATTTCATTTCCATCGTTATCCAACCTCTTCCAAAACCTTTAACCGCGCTTGCATTTTCTTCGCTTTGTTTTCAATCCAAAATCTGCATAAAGACCGAAATCTTACATTGCTACCCAACTTAGAATAAAGTTCGTCATCGAACTTACCTCTTAGCAAGCTATGGAGATGTAATAGTTAGAAAGATAAGCTTAATACTACTAGAGCAAGTAACCAAAATAAACGTGTTTCATAGCATCGTCTTCTTCCCATGTGGCTCCTTCGATAACGACGTTACACCATCAAACTTCACAAGCGCTACGCTACCTCGACGTGTAATGCGCGTTATCCTATCTAAAATATAAACAAGTGTCTCCGTGTACTGCAAGGTGTCGTCACAATTGAATTGCTCGAGCTAACGAACGCGTAAGTCGTAATTGATGTGTTGTCTCTGCTGGGACACGTGGAACACGTCACGCACTTGTCAGTGGAAGCTGGTAAAACGAGTCGATAAGCAACCTCGCCTATGCGTTCAAGAATATCGTAGGTTCATAACACTTAATACACCCTCCTACAAAACAACTTTTATCATTAAAAAAAGGAAAAATTACCCAGAATAATACGACCTTTCACTGATTTTCCAAGAATAATACGAACTTTCAATTAACCACCAATAATACGAACTTTGACATGCATTTTCCGCTGGCACACATGACCTGTTTATAACCGGTAGTACAGGTCTTTTTTTGACCGTTGCTCAGCAGGTTTCAACCGGTAGTACGAACTTTCAATTAACCACCACTAATACGAGATGAAATCTGCTGAGCATCGGTCAAAAAAAGAACTGTACTACTGGTTATAAACAGGTCATGTATACCAGCGGAAAATGCATGTCAAAGTTCGTATTATTGGTGGTTAATTGAAAGTTCGTATTATTCTTGGGAAATCAGTGAAAGGTCGTATTATTCTGGGTAATTTTTCCTAAAAAAAACATTATATAAAAATAATACTCATCTTAAACAACCCAAAGTGGATAATACTCACACTACACAAATTTGCTACTCTTACCAAAGTCAACCATTACACCGATCTTAATAAGAACATCATAAAACTCCAAAACTTATCCTTATTAAACGATAATCATCTTACTCCTCAAATCATTAAATTTTCTTTATATCATACTCAACCTTTAACCATGCATTCTTCCTTAGTTTTCCAGACACGAACCCTTAGAATTATTGAATATACTTAATGATAAAATATTCCTTTCCCACAAAGTCTTGATACATATATCATACACAAACCTTTGTTTAATATCATCTCCAGTATTATTAAACGTCAAAATGTAACAACTAAAGTCGTTTATTCAATACTTCTATACTACTAAGTGACTTCCTTAGTTCAACAACCTTAATTAGTCATAGCACAGCATGATAATCTATGAATACCTTCTTAGTAATGTATAAACCACATATTATCAACACTCGCAATTTAACTTCAAATTCTCCAAAGCAACTTCAGTTAATTTCTATACATATCCAAATGCTTGATCGTCGAATTGTACTTTATATAGACCTCCAAGTTTTCACGTGGCACTCAATCTGTAAATTGTGTAGTCCTTCCAATATTTTATTTATACAACTTTATTTCTCCAAATGAACTAGTCTAAATCCTCAATATAAGGCAAAATACAATATTAAACAAAAAGACGGTCGTTTCTATTAAACTTTAAACACTATCTAGCCCTAAGACTTTATTTAAACTCGCACCTAGGCTTTACTAACAATAAACTCAATATACCTTGGCGTCTCTAAACTATCTACTATGATACCACATCATCAAGGTTTAACTCACTTATACAAAATACGATCGGTACTACACAACCATATGACCTTGTTTTCATGCACCAAACTATAATCGTAATCGTGGATCGACAAATAAAAAGTTGATCGTAAGAAGCTAGAACCAAGAAAGGTGACACGATTAGCAATCTTAGGACATACTATACTAGCTACTATAACGATAAACGGCGAGGATCTATAATAAACAACACGTAAGCATCTTCAGAAAGCACTTCAAACATCGCATCGGCGAACTGAATCTTCTTACCGTCACGAGCAATCGTTAAAGCGTTTCCCGTTTTACCCCGTAATCCTCACTCCTTAGATTCTACATTTCTAGGAAAACCTAATAACTCAAATACCTAGGTTGATACCACAATCATATTTACTTTAAGTCCTAGTTCTTATCTTAACATCTAAGTCCTTATGTCATGCTTTTCCTAATTCCCAAGATTGTATGCCCGCTAGGTGAACTAACCCTAAGGATTAGTCACGGTCGCGAGTCGGCTTTGATACCAACTATAACAACCCGACTTACCGTTGACTGAGCAAGTCAAGTCATCACGTGGTTTACTAACCCAAAAATTCAAATCTCAATTCTAAAACTTTCGCAAAAGAGTCTTTAGTTCTAATTCATAACTAAATCAGCTAATTTCCAATCCAAACATCTATCTAAATCATAAAGCAATCATAAAAGTCTAACATAACCAATACAGTCTAGACTAATATACAATTACCAAAACCTAATACAAAACTACCAACTCTAGGTGCTCAGCTCATGCTAACATCCTTGAAGCTCTAATCAACTCCGTTAACCCATCGTTCCCGACCGGTTCCGATCTATAAACAATCTAAAAGATGGAAACAACAGGGAGTCAGATAAACTGAATGAGAAGTAACAATCCAAAACAACACAAAACAGTTATTTAAAACAACGGCTTAAAAGCAACATCCTTTCCCTATATCTATGTGCGCAAAGGGAGTCTAGTTGAGAGGAACATCCATAGCTCTAAGGCTATGTCACTCTCGGGTGAGGCTAGTCAATATTTGAATGACAATTCACCTCAAATATAGGGAGTAAGGGAGGTTTCCCTCTACTCCGTCAATGACCAGCTCGTGAGCCCGATCCATTGACCATATCAATATCATCATAATCAGTTCATCGTCAATAATCATCAGTTCAAAACAATTTGATAAAGAAACATTTCAAACAGTAGTCTGGCCAGATCCCTTTTAAGGGACTGTTACTACTCACCGACAATGTCGTGTCAAGAAGCCACTGGTTCATTGCAATCAACTAGAAGGGATCATCGACGTACTCGTATCCTGAAGTATGACAATAACATAACGTCACGAGCGTGTGTTCGATACTACTTACTAACATACATCTAATTACATCTCCTCCTAATGATTGTGGCTAAAACCAAGATCATTTCTAGCATTTCTAATCGTATATGACTTGAAGACCTCAAAACGTGATCAAAATATTATAACTGCTAGCTACACCAGTTTACATTCTTTTTAAAGATTTCTCAGCAGTCATCATCCTCTTTTAATAACCAATCAAACACCATTGTTCATTAATACCCAAAAATCGGTAATTCTCAAAAGAATCTAATAATCTTTTCAAGACTATCATCCACAACCTTATAATTGATAACGTTTAAAAGAATCTATCAAGAACTTCTAATCGTCCGCAACCTTATAAATAACCAACATTTTCCATCAATTTCTTTAATATCATATTCATAATTTCCATACTAACCATCAAGATTCATCAACTTAACCCAATATCACTAGTCTCCAATTCTAATCAAGACACAATTTACACATCTTAGTCAAAACTCAACAATACCCCAATAAAGTTTAGTCATCAATATCAAGAATATCAACAATCTAACATCTTACCACTAACAAAAACAATCCTCTAATCTAGAAGACAAATAATAAGACTCATGGATATAACTACTCTTTGATGAGGAAAAAAAATAAAATAAAATAAAATAAATTGAAAATAATAATATGATAGAAGGGGGCAAGCATATATACACAATGACAAGGATTATCATTAAATTTAAAGAAGGAAGGTATCACTAAAGAATGCTAAAAAGAAGATTAATTAAATAAAATAAAAAGAAAGCAATACCTCCATACTAGGAAATAGGAATCAAGCGGTGTAAACAAAACAGACATTGATGTTCTGTTCAAGATTTCAGGCGAAGGGCAAGGGAAATCTCCCGTAATTTTCGTCAGAACTCAAGTGAAGGAAAGGGATTACGGGTTCTTTGTTGTGTACTTGCTTGTTTCGAAATCTCAGTGAATCGATGGGGAAGGAACTGCGAAAATTCAGAGGGAGAGGAAGAAGGAGACCCATGTTCGTGTTTCTTTCGAAAATAATGAGGAAGGGAAAAAGGATTGGCAGCCATGGCTGCTTGTTCTTTCGCAAATCAGGAAGGAGTCAAGGGTTTTGGAAAAAAAAACAATTGAAGAAGATGAATAGTAATTTGGTTTGGGTAATTTCTGATTCTCAAGTTTTTAATATATACTCAATTAAAATTAGGGGTTAAGGAATAGTTGGAAAGTAAAGGAAGAATTAATTTTTATAATTAAAAGAGGCGTATCCAATAGGCCCAATAATAGTTTCTTAAATCAAATTGATATTTGACCCAAAATAATCCTTGCTCAGATATTTATTATAAATTTCTCAATTCTAAAGTATTAAATTTCTCGGATATTACAGCTTATAACCACAATATTTAACAGGTTGTTTGATACCTATGAATCCTATGATAACAAATCATGAAGCAGAAGAGTTACAACAAAGTTGACCCAAAAATCATCATAAAAATCCAACTTTAGAGATAAGCAATTTTAGCTTGGCTATTGTACGTGCATTGCATATCATAATCCCTTTAGAAAGTGAGGCGTGAAACATAAAACAATTTTGCTACTACCACAATCTCCGCTTCACCATTTATAGAAGATTCAACTTTTACACCTATTAGGCAAAACTGTCTTCTCCACTTTTAATGACCATGGATCTGCAGCACGTGACAGCTGCAAGAGATTGACAGAAGTTAAAAGAAGTGCAGTATCACTGAGTGCCAAACTAAAGATGTAGTTTAGAACTATAATCAACAAACTAAAGTAACAAGAGTTATTCAATCTTTAATACCAGTGTCATCAAGTCATAGCACATAAGGGTATTAGAGATATTTCTTACAATAGCTAAGGTCTTTAGATATTGTGAGAAGTTCTTTTGACATATATCTTACAGAGACAGAGAGATCAAAGGCACTTATCCCAAAAATTACATTAGATGGAGTACCATTTCAAATCTAAAAAAAAACAAAAATTACATTAGATAGAGTACTTGTAAGTTGTAACACCTCGCAACATCCTCGATTTGAATTCTTATTTGGAATTAAAGAAAGTAGAACATTGGTGTTACATGTTTATAATTTATTTTGAGATAATTGAGTATGTTTTAAATATTAATTAATTAGTTTTATTATTTTTAAATTAAAGTTAGTTTTAAGGAGTTGTTATTTTATCGCGTAATGTTGACTTTGCGTTTTTTAAGGTTTTTCCAAATCGATTTATTATTAAAAAAGTTAATGATCGTCATGAGCCATTTTGGCCGGTCAAGTATAAAAGGAAGGGGCAAACTTTTAGTGACATGTTTTTATCATTTTAGAGAGGTGAATCAATTTAGAATTATTGCATTAATTTTCCTTACTATCATAATCAATAATGTTCTCCTTATTTAAGACAATATCTTTACCTAAGTACCATTTGACCCATATTGCAAAATACAACACATATTTAAACAAAAAAATACAATAGAAGGAAGAGAAACATATAGTTTTACCTCAATAACTGCATCTGCATCACGAATGCTTGGTGATCATAAGCAGTTTCAACTTGTATGGCTTCGCCAGTCGGGTGAAAGAAAAATTAAGGGAACTACTAAGCATATATGTAACGTATATGGAATTAAAACAAGAAACATGGTTAATATAGTACCAATGGTGGCTGCAAGTTATGGAGGCATATCAGGATCATAGTCTGGATATATATAATGGAGATCATATGAGCTTCACAAAAATTCAACTACAAGAAAAATTGAGGATCAAGTGAAAATCTGCCACAAGACGAAACATAATAAAACTAACATTACCAAAATATCTTAATATCCCATGATAACTTCAATTCAAAATGCACTTGAAACTCTCAAATTAGGTGAGTAATATAAAAAATCATTGAAAATATAAAAGACTCCACATAATTAGATAACTAACCCAAGCAAAAGTACACTAAAATTAAATGAATACCTTGAAAGCCCACAAATGTTAATAGCAAAAAAGAACCTTCAACACTTAGAGCTTAAAATTGCAAGCCAAAGTTGAACTTGTTTTCCATCTCCTAATTAGTTGTTTTACACGGCCACTCTCGTATACCTAAATTTTAATTTACATTGTAGACTTCAACACAGTATTTCCTGAAGAAACAAAACTTCAAATTAGCAGCTAACTCTGCCTTGCCCACTCTAGTATAAATAAAGTGAATTTCAATTGCATCCAATGCTCCTTTCAGCTCTCCTCATTCATGTAAAAATATCAATACATCATGAAATAACATAACAAGAATCATAACAAATGAAATCAAACAAATTTAGTTAAATAAAAATATTAGTTAAATAAAAATATTTTTAGAAAAATACAAGGAAATTTTAGAGAGAAGATGACTGGCGGTGGGCTGGGCGCCTAGCCATCTCCCGTCAGTGGTCTTAACCTGTTTTCCGGCAACGGTACATCCATGAGAGGTGGTCGTGGGTCAAGAGGAAGAGGAGGGAGAGGTAGAGGAGGTGAATTGAGAGATTTAAGCCTTATTACACGCAGTGGAACTGTAAAATTAGATTCTAGGGTTGGGGAGGAATCGGTGAGTGAATCTTCTGCGCCTAGTGAATCTGAAATGGAATCGACAGGTGGGGAGGAGTTTATTTCGAAGCAGCATCTGGAAGATAATGACCAATTAAAAGAGATGGTGATGTCCCTCAAGAATCAATTGGAAGACTTGAAAAATCGAGTAGCAATACCTGGAACCCAGAATACCATTCGCACAATTTCCTCAATGGAGGTGGAACCACAAGACACTACTGGGCAAACAGAAGAAGTAGACGAATTTCCATTGTTGGGTAAGATCTAGATAGATGTCAGTTCGCAGCCTCTACTAACACAGTGGAAGGATAAGGTAAAAAACCCCACCCCTGTTGTTGGTATGCCCCTTAAATTTGTGCCCCCTGTAATTGAAAATGGTGTTCAAGTTGTTCAAATTGATGCAAATGATACTATAGATTTGATTAAGCAATGGGAACGTGCTGTTGTGGTCTATATTGTGGGTGGCAATGTGTGTAAAAGCCCTATTTTTAAACCTATTTCAATCTTAGCTTAAATAACTTTGAGTATGATTTGTGCTAGTAACTTATCTAGTTATTTATCCTTAAGTGTCAACAATGATGAGAGTTTAATTCATAAATTTTTAAGTTGAATAGACTAAGTTTTGTTTTGTTAATGTTATTATTATATTTAAAGTAAAGATTTCAATGTACTTAATTTTATCAAAGTTAATTTGATTTACTATAATAACTTAAATTTGGTTCTAAACTTGGTTGATTTGATACATATATTAATTTGGTTTATTATTCGAAAGCTTTATATTATTTGCAAATAATTTGATAAACTATGTTAACAAAAGCTCATTTTAAGTTATTTAATAAAAGTAATTATATTTTAATATAAAGAAAAGATATTTATCAAATTATAATATATTATGAAAAGGGTTTTTATAATGATATTATAGTTAGTTGGTATTTAAAAACAAGTTTTGGTTATATTTTTATATTGTTTTCAAACAAAAGTATACTATTTCCTAAAAACAAGTATTTCAGAATTTTATCAAAACTTTTATCTTACTTCTAAAATCATTTAAAAATAGTAAATGAGTGTATTTTGACCCCATCTTTTACCATATCCTCCACATGCATGTTATTGAAGATACCAAACCATTAGATTGAGGTAGCTTGTGCTATAATTAAAGAAAAGAGTGAAGATTTGTACAAAGGTCAGATTTAGTTACAGTTTTGCAGGGTCTGAAAGATACCCTAATTTAGCTAGGCTATACCCTATGTAATTGAGTGCTACCACTTGGAATGTTTTCCTAACACTCTAAGCTTTCTATAGGTACCTTACACGTCCTTATATCCCTCCAGAAATGAGAGATCCATTCCCATCTTTCTACCCTTTCATCACAACTATTTCTGGCAGCTTATATGCCTTCAACAAATCTTCCTTTTTCTCCCAAATTCTCTTATTAAGTGCCTCATATTTTTATACCATAATATTGTACACATCCTAAGCTTTCCATTGATACCTCACACGCACATATACAAGCTCTATAAGCCCCTCATCTTCAAGCAAACATTCACAACTTCTTGTTCTTTTTTGGTCAGCTTTATACATGAATACTATTTAAAGTATTTACCCATATTCCTCTTCATGCATGTATAAATAAACCTTATGGTGGTGTTGTACATAAAATTCCTCACATTTTAGACCCAAGAATTGCATCAATTGGAGCATGAAAGGTTATGTTTTGTCCTCAAACATTTTGGATAACTAAGAGTAAGCAAATTTCAAACACTTTCTGTTTTGTGGATTTTCAACCATCTTCTTCTCATTTTATTACTATAGTTTGTTCTTAAGAAATATGGGTCTTGGAGTTGTGAGCAATTAGACACTTGAATCATTGGATTTGGAGTTCGGAGGTAGAGGTTATGCGCATTTTAGTAAGACATGCCGAAAAGGGACTTATGATGGTGAGGGATTTGGACTCTAAGTTGAATGTGGAATTTATAATTGGATTGATTGAAGATAGAAAATAATGTTATCATTTACTAAGCCAAAATCATCAAATTTTGTAAGGTTTTAGCATTATTAATTTGGGAGCTTGGATTATTATTCTTGAAACCTTGAAGATTATTCTTGGAGCTTATTTTCTCTTATTTTGGAGTTCTTATTTCTTATTATATTTCTTGCAACCTTGGTGGCTCATGGTACATACTTCTTAACCTTTTTACTATGTGAAATTTATATTATACTTGAGTATGTGAAACATATGACAATATGATAAATTGATTTAATTATATCTTGCATGCATGTTGACTTAGAGTAAGAATGACACATTTTTGTATCAAAAGTAAAAATAAGGTATTTATTATAAGTTTAAGTATATGCATGTTATAAATTGAAAATTTATGATATTTCATATATATTAATGTTAGAAATTCTATTCATATGTTTACATTATAAATTTTTAAGTATTGTGATTATTACCCGAAATCGATATTAAATTAAAGTCACAAAAGAAAAATATATAAATCTGAAAATTTTTCATTAATATGATATTATTAATGGATATATGTTTTATTATGTGTATTTTTACTTAAGTGTTCATGCATGATAGTTTTATGAATTTCTATTATGTTAACTTGCATAGAAATCGTGTTTTGCGGTATTTTTGTGAGGTTATTTTTGTGAATGAATTTTGTGTGAGATTAGTAACTTAAGGAATATATTTTATATGAACTCCACAATAGATAAAATTTAGAAAATCACTTAACTTTATTTCCTTAAAGTTATTTCATTAAAATGGTTATTTATGAAATTTTAACTAATAAAATATGTTCTAATATATTAAAGGGGCTTAAGTATAATATTGATGGATAAAATAGTTTATAAAATCATATTATTATGTTTCCTACAAGTTTGGACCAGAATATAATCTTTTGGTATTTATCTATGAATTTTTATTAAGTGTTTTACTACTTACCGATAAGACATAGAATGCTAAAATATGAAATAATTATTAAATGAAATTATTTCAAGCTATAATTTTTATGAGACTCTTATATGGGCAGTAGGTTTGGAATTTGATCATTTGACAAGTTTATAAGACCATCTATAAACCCTTGTGAATTTTAAACAAAACGATAATTCCAAATATGATAAAATATAAAATAAATACTAAATGGACTATTTTGGACTTGAAATTTTTATGAGTCACACTCATATACATTAGGATCATATAAGTACCCTTGGAAAAATTTTTCGTGGACATTACAGGACATCAATATTTTATATCGATTTATCGGTAAATTGGTCAAACAATTTAGTTACAATTTATAGGCTCGTTTTTCTTGAATTTTCTGGTCTAAAACTCACTTCATATAACTTCTGGATCTCTAATATATTTTTAGAATATTTATTTTTGGTTATGATGAATTTTTTTAATTAATTTACATGTTTAATCGAAGGGAATTCTTTAATAAATATTATGAAATATTTTCCTTTAGTTTTATAAGTTTGTATTGTCTTGTAGAGAACTTATATAGTCTCTGGAACCTTTTTATAATTGGTGAAATTTTATTTATTTATAATCTCTTAATTATTGAATTGTCAAATATGTTGACTTTTCCTTAAGTGAATGTCTTGAGGTTTGACTAGACTAGGGTTGACTTATAACAATGTGAAATAAATAATATGGGGTCTTGTTGGAACTTATGTGTACTTGGATGAATGACTCTGATAGTAAGGAAATGTCGAACCACGGACCGGCGTGTAATCCGGCGCCCGTGTTTCCCGGCACGTAGAAATGCGGGGTAAGACAGGGGGACCGAGAGAGTCCCATCCTGTAGAAGCTCGAGCATAAATATTGGTGGAGCGACGGCTCCCATCACAGTTAGAGTTTGGAATATGTTCCTCCTCTAGCCAGACCCTTACATATATCAGAAAGTCATTATTATGTGTGTTGTGCGAATGTGATTTTGGGATCTAAATAAGTAGATCCATCGGATGAAGCTTATAGTTACCAAGTGTAGGTGACTGTAGCAAAGATATTTATCTACATTCATGTGATGCATGTGAAAAATTGTTGAAGTATTCGAGAATTGAAAATGAAAAACGAGAATCGAGGAACTTAAAATCAAGTTTTGAAATGCACTTTGCATATCTTGTGAATATATTATGATTGTCATAGTATTGCATTGTTGAGGAGTTTGTACTTGGCGTTAGGCGCTGATTCCGATTCAAACGGCTGTCATCCGTATCATGGATGGCAGTATTTTGCAGGAAGGTTTAGCTTCAAGTTTCGATCCAGGACGCAACATTTATTTTCTCTATCAAGGAATTAGCCTCGTTTTATTTCACTTATTGGTAACTTTGATGGTCATGGTGTATTTATGCTTTTATTATGAATTCTAAATTAAAAAAAAATGTGTTATTCTCTCAATTGTAATATTCTAAACTTGTGTTTTTAAACGATTTTAAATTTCAATGAATTTTAACAGTTTGGAATTTAAGACTTTTAAATTTATTATCGTAAACATAATTATTAGTGTGAATTATATATCGGGACCGTTGCGCCTGTTACAAATCAAAGAAGCTCTTTTTGGAATGAACTCAAACAAGGCTCCGGGGATCGATGGGTTCAACACTTATTTCTTTAAGAAGACGTGGGATATCATCAAGGAAGACTTCATACTTGCAATAAAAGACTTCTTCAGCACCGGTTCTTTCTTCCCTCCTTTCAACTGCACCTCAGTCACCCTGATTCCTAAAACCTCCAATGCCAACAGAGTGGGGGATTTCAGACCTATTGCTTGTTGCACAGTCATCTATAAGGTCATATCTAGGATTCTTGCAGGTAGACTTCAAAAAATGATGGGAATGGTGATCGATCAAGCCCAATCAGGTTTTATCCCAGGAAGGCAGATGGCCGATAATATTTTACTTGCAGCGGAGCTCATTAAAGGTTACACCCGGAAGAACAATAGCCCTAGATGTATGATCAAGATGGACCTGAGGAAGGCTTACAACTCTATTAGCTGGGATTTTCTGTTCTCGGTTATGAATGAAATGGGGTTCCCTCCAAGGTTTGTCGATTGGATCAAAGTGTGTGTTACCACCGTCTCTTTCTCCATTATGGTTAATGGTACGCCTCTGAAGCCCTTTGATGCTAAGAAAGGTCTTCGCCAAGGAGACCCAATCTCTCCGTATCTTTTTGCCATAGCCATGGAATACCTCTCCAGACTCATGCAAAAGCAAAGTGAGACGCCTAGCTTCAAGTTCCATCCCAGATGCAAACGAGTGCACATTACTCACCTCCTTTTTGCAGATGATCTCCTCCTGTTCTGTAGAGCTGATACTCCTTCCATCTAGAGCATGATGAGCATGTTCCAGAAATTCTCTAAGGCCTCGGGGTTGGAGGCTAACCACAGCAAGAGCAATATTTATCTCTCAGGGGTAGATGATCAGACCAAAGTCAGTATCCTTCACCTCCTTCAAATGGAGGAAGGGTCCTTCCCTTTTAGATATCTAGGAGTTCCGCTTCACTCAAAGAAACTCAATTCTCGTGACTGCAGACCGCTTGTGGATAAAATCGTGGGTAGAATTCGCTACTGGTCCTCTAGATTACTGTCTTATGCAGGGAGAATTCAGCTGGTTCGCAGTGTCATAGGAGGCATGCATAACTTCTGGGCCCAAATTTTCTGCCTCCCAAAAAAGGTTATCAAAATGGTCGAAGACATCTGTAGGACTTTCATCTGGACCGGTAAAGATGCGATCTCTAGGAGAGCAGCTGTCTCATGGAAGCAAATGGGTTTGCCTTTCTCTAAGGGGGGCCTAAATCTCCGAGATATGTACCAGTGGAATAAGGTGGCTATTCTTAAGCACTTATGGAACATAGAGAGCAGAAAAGAGAACTTGTGGGTGAAATGGGTTCATAGCTACTATGTAAAAACGCAGGATCTCCAGGATCTGTCTCCTTCTATTCACTCATCGTGGAGCTTCAAGAAAATTATAAAGCAGAGAGAGCTTCTAGACAAACTGGGAGGTTGGGATAATGTCACTACTGGCGGCACCTTCCACATTGGCAGGGTCTATAATCGGATCATCGGGGACGAGCCTAGAGTACACTGGGCGAACATTATGATCAGAAACATGGCAAGTCCAAGCGCCCGTTTCATCGTTTGGTTAGCAATCCAAAATAGGCTGGCAACAAGAGATAGAGTTGGAAAGTGGGTGAATATTCCGGATGATGCGTGTGTCTTGTGCAATGGTGCTAGTGAATCAGTGCAACATCTTTTCTTCGATTGCCCGAATGCTAAGGAGATTAGAACAAGTGTCTTCAAATTTCTCCCTCGTGGCCTTGATGATATTAACTTTCAATCCGAGATTTGCAGTATGAGCAAGATCAACAAAAAGAAGACAGATCGGGCTAAATTAATTGTTGGGCTTTGGACGGAGATGATTTATAGTATTTGGATGCAGCGCAACAAAAAGATTTTTGATAACCATTCCTTCACAGTGAAGGAGGTTATTACCTGGCAAAAAAAAAAAAAAAAAAAAAAAAAAAAAAAAAAAAAAAAAACACCACCACATAAATTAGTATGATATTAACAAGTCAACTGCAACAACTTAAATAAATCCTTTGTATCACATTCTCAAGCAATTAATTTCTCCCTCGCAAGCATATACAGTTGGTGTAAATGTAGATGAGCATTCTGGTAAATAAATTATTCCTTAATTCCCAACTTTGAATGTTCTACTAAAAAAAAGAAATCAATATGCCTTAAATGACAATCAAACAAAATTAGCACATTAACCCAATGACAACTAAAATTAAACACAACCGTACAACAACAAAAGTGGAAGCCATTGTAGCCAACATAGTATGCATAAAAGAAGAAATTTGTGACCTAATTGTACAACCAAAGTACACAAAATTAGAAAGCCTTAGAAAACATAAAATACACCCAAAAAAAATTAACATAGATAAAAAACGAGAACCTTTGTAGTTAAGATTACTGTTCATGACCGAAAAATTGATACTTCAAGTGAAAAATCAAAAAACATTAGAAATTCATGCATGGTGCTTTTTCAGCCTTAATTTGCATCCAAGGGAAATAATATCAATGCAGAAACGAAAAAGCATGAACAAACTGATACTTCAAATAGCTTAACCATCCTAAATCCTTCACCGCCATCCATTCTTATAATTCTCTGAATGAAAATAAACAATTTGAAACACAAAAGTAACAAAAACCCGACAACTATTCGATGTAAAGAGAGATGAGAAGGAAAGAAGGAGGAAGAAGCAAGAAATATAGGGATGGAATCTGAAATGATGAACGAAGAAAGAAATGAAGGAGAAGCAGTTTCTCAAGAGATAAAATGAGTAGCGAGTTTAAAATCAAATAAAAACCCACTGCATTGTTAGACAAAGATCGATACCAAATCATCACAGCAGCCCCTGATTTTCAGACACACCATATCTAAATAATATATATTGAGCAAATTCATCGGCTTCAAGGTCTTATACCACAAAACATCGACCCCAAAAACATAATCTCTATTTTAATCCATGACTCTTCTTCTACACACACTCTCTTAATCTGTGCACAAAAAGTAGCATGTCGAGAGTATTTCCTCATATGTCACACCAAACAAATCAGCACATAATACCATTTCAGCAGCAGTAGACATGAAGGAGGAGGAGCAACAACTTTGCAAAAACAGGTTCAGCTGCAACTTCAACCAAACCAGCACAATGCAGTATCTACTTCTTGCACGCAGGGCAAATTGGAATTTTAAGAGCTACCCTCAGCAACAAAATTGGAATTAATTTTCATTTGTTGCAGATAGAGTAACAGAAAAGATTCTCAATGTAAAACAACTGAAGACCCTAAACAAATTCATTAACTACCCCTAATACTTTATATGCAACTAATAACTATTCAATTATTGGAGCTTGATTAATTTACATATCCTGACAAGCCCCAGCATTACCAAGATTAATTCCAACCAGTGACACATATAATCTCTATGCACATAAGATAGTTGCTTTGAAAAAAATGCTCCAAACGTTACAAGAACATCCATCTCACGCTGAAATGTATGAGTACAGCAATTGAAAATCATATGTGGCAGCGAATTAGTCAAAGACTTCTAAGAACGAGGAGTCCATCTCATCTAAAAATCAGATGAAGATCCAAACTAAAATGAAAAGCAAAAATGCCTTTCGAAAATCAGGCCTGAAAAACTGAAAAACAAACCTTTAGATGAAAACAAAAAAATAACCTGTAATGAAAACGAAAATCAACAAGCTGAAATGAAGATCCAAACATGAATGAAAAGCAAAAATGAATTCCGAAAAATCGAACATGAAAAAACGAAAAAAAAAAACCTAATTTGTCAAGAATCAAAACAATCAAACCTGAAAAAACAAAAAAAAAATGTCAAGAGTGAAAATGAAAATCACAATCAGATGAAAATGAAAGGAAAGAAAATCAAATTGAAAAAAGCAAATATAAAACTAAAATATAACCTGTAAATCAACAAAATCAGAATGAAAACTAAAATATAACCTGTAAACCAACCAAACAAACGAAATTTGTCAAAAGTCCAAACGAAAATCACAATCCTCTATAATCTGATATGAAAAAGAAAATTAAATTCCACACAATCGAAAAATCCAAAGAAAGTGGAATTCGAAAAATCCAAACGAAAAGCAAGACAAAAAAATTGAAAAAAACGCACCTAAAATGTTGTACAATCGAAAAATCCAAAGAAGAAAGAGAAAAAATATGGAGAAGACGCCATTGAAGTAGTGTAATTGAAAAAGATAAGAGAAGATAAAGTGAGTACAAGAGTGAGAACGGCAAAAAGCAAATGAAAAAGAAAGTAGGAATGGAAGATGAAAAGAAAAGTGGAAAAGTATGCATACACAGTGATTTCACTGTTCATCGAGGGTTTGATGAACAGTGTTCACTCTTTACAAACGTTTTATAGTAAGAGGATAAGAGGATAAGAGGATATATGGATTTAGAATTTATTATTTAAATCACAAAAATCAGAAAATTTACAGTTGAATTGATACATAGACTTGAGTCTTGAGACTTGATGCAATTAGGCAAAAACGCTATTTTCGGGTTATTAGTGCCTTTTTTTGGCTTTGGCATGATTAGATTCATAGATTGTGGCATTGTGTTAAATATTTAGTTCAGATATACGAATGCTATATATCTACTTGTTGATTAATATGTTTTGCATAAATCATTCAGATAGAAATGTCCAAGATTCGTTCATTATTATCTGCAACGACTTCAACAAGTCTTGTTCTCATTGATGAAATCGATACGTTCAGGAAGGACGTTCTCGCTACTGTTACCACCATATGCCAGAAGAAGCTGAATGATCTCTGTAAACTGGAATACGCACCTCAATTCTCGGAGATTAATTGCATATTCATAATCATCGCTGCTAGAGAACACGCACCTCCATCAACTATCGGTGCTTCAAGTGTTTATGAACTCTATCTAGACAGCTTAGAACCTCTCTTTTTAGGTCCAGAATATTAGAATTTGAAATTAATTAAGCAGATTTTAATGTTGTAAATTCCACGCTCCTGCAGACTGATGATCTCCAAGCACATCGATCAAAGGAGGGTATGAAGACTGCCGCATTCATTTCCTTTATCAGAGCTTCTTGAAAACTCCAAGTGAAGTCTTTGATTAATATTATTTTTTATCGTGAGGCTTCAATCATCAACTTAAATTGTGTTAAAGTGCATTCATTAATGTGATAGCTTTCTCGTAATTCTTGCGTACAAGGGTGTGTGATGGTTTTGTTTTTCTAATAAAATAATGCATTTACGACCTGTTTGGTTAGGAGTATTAAATGGTGGTAATGAGAATAATTTATTGTCATCAAAAGTTCCATATCATTTCCATGGTAATGTTACTTTGATCACAAAAAAGTTTTGTTGTTTACAAATTTCCATTACCACCCAATATCACATTTCCCGATGATAATGCATAGGAATTAAAATTATAAGGATCATTCCCCAACAACAGCCACCAAGTTTCCTCAATTTTAATTAAACAGCCTCGAACTTCGTTTTTTCCCCAACAACAGCCACCAACTTACAAAATGTGACACCGATACAGCCAATCCAAAAAATAACCGGTAAAAATCAATTTTTTACCTTTGACCAACCCCAAAAACCGTTGACCTTAAATTTAAAAACAATCCCCTCTAACTCTAGTTAATGCCCAAACCCAATCTTCATCCTCCATTGAAGGTAAGTTCTTCATTCTTTCTCTTTACTTAGGTTTTCATTCCTTATTGGGTAATTGATTTGGGTAATTGATTTGATTACTTCTCATGTTTAATTCCCCTGCAAATTTCACATCAATAACTCCATTTCTCTACTCAATTTCACAAACTTTTCTCTTCACAAATTGATTTGAACCCTAAATTTCCCATTTCACTTTAATTTTAGTGGGTCTTTTTCTTTTTCATACAAATTGAAATGTTTTTCTGGGTTTTTTATTTCCGAGTAAATTTGATTGTTGACTTACTGTTATTGTATTCGTTCCTTCAATTATTCATTCTTGTTGTCGATTTTTTTAAAATCATGAGAATCTGTCTTTGATTTATCTCATGGATGCTATTATTTCTTGAAATCTTAAGTTTCTTGTGTTATGTGCTATTTGTCTGGGTTTTTCTCGCTCAAATGAAGAATATCATCTTGTTTGTCAAGTTTAAAATGTTGTCTGTTTGCACCAAAGAAGAAATAATGGGAAGTGCAAATCTTTTTGCTCTAAAGAACACCAAAAAAGAATGAAAACCTAAAGAAAAAGAATGAAGAACTTGCTTCAATGGAGGTTGTAGTTGATGAAGGTTGGGTTAAGTAAATGAAAACCTAAGTAAAGAGAAAGTCAACGGTAACTAGGGTTGGTCAAAAAGAAATGGGTTATAACCGGTAATTTAGGGTGGTTGGCTGTATCGATGTCACATTTTGTAAGTTAGTGGCTGTTGTTGGGGAAAAACGAAGTTCGAGGCTGTTTAATTGAAATTGAGGAAACTTGGTCGCTGTTGTTGGGGAATGATCCAATTTATAAAGAAAATGAGATGATTGAAGTTGAACAAGCATGACCATTAGCTAAGAGATTTTTTAGCTAAAAATACACTAATTTTTCATTCTCATTGTCACCGTTTATTACCAATTACCATACGAGCTGTTAGCGCTGAAAATGCTGAAAAATAAAATTGTGCTCTTACAATGCACATATGCACGTATCAGCGTGCACCAAGTCTAATTGCATTCAGATAATATGTAATTATTATATTAGAAAAATAAAATTGTTTAATCTTCATGCTGTTTGATTACATTTTTGGAAAAGAAACTAAATTAAGCAAAAGTTTAACAATTATTAAAAATAGTTTATTCAAGTTTTTTCATAATTTACACTAAGAAATTATGAAAGCAAACGAAAAATGTTCAATTCTCCTTTGGCAATGGTAGAATGTCACCAATGATTTTATCATCAAGGGATGGCAATAATGCAGTAAATTCATCCAGATCAATCTGCATAGTTAAATGAATTTATGCGGTGAGATTAAAAGAAAGATGTGGAAGAATTATCAAAAGTGAAAAAGTGCTAAGTAAACGATACAACCCAAAATAATAATAATGTACGAATTATTTCGAAAAAGAAATTAGTTGCAAGTTAAACGAGATAGAGAGAATATAGTATATAGTAAATGACAAAAAATGAAAAAACTTGTAAAACTTTTACTGGTTTACGTACCTCAGAGTTTTCGTCAACAGCATTAGACGATGCCCCACCTTGAAGGTATGTTGGTCCGGGAGAAGAATTAAATTCCAACAGTGCCTGTAAAATTGTATGAATTATAGTAACGGAAGTGTTAATACTCGTCTTCTAATACAAAATGATTGGTCATTATTCAACGATTTTACTAGAAATTTGCGCAAAATTACCTGCTCAAGCTCAATATCAAGGAAGGATTGAAGAGCGTTTTCTCCTTGATTTTCAAAGGTAATCAAAGGGAGATCCGTGTTGTTGTGCATAAGATCTGGTTGATGAACAACAGTCGAGAGACGCGGGACAACATAGTCATTCATATTGTTAGGCACCACCACTTGTGGATTATAATCATCAACAGAAATGTCATTAACACCTTTAACAGGTTGATCAACTTCTTGCTCCTCAAATTCATTATGCATCGTATTCATAACACGAACACCATCATCATATTGTTGCTGCTCGTTCATAGCACGAGCACCATCATCATATTGTCGTTGCTCGTTCATGACACGAACACCATCATCATATTGTCGTTGCTCGAAAACATTTGGCATGTTGCCGATGTTTTGCTGTTGTTGCACAAAGTTCGACATGTTGTCAACACAAGGGAGTTGCCCAACATGATTGCCAATGTTGCTTGCATAAGGTGGTTGTTGCTCCACAAAGTTGGGAACGTTGTAACGTTGTTGCCCTGAAAAGTTGTTCATAACATGGGGTTGTACACCAAGGTTGTTCACAGGTTGCTCCACAAAGTTGGGAACATTGTTACTCAAGTTGTTCATATTTTCCACAAAGTTGGGAACAGAGTTTCTCATATTAGCCATATTAGGTGCAATTTGAGTTTGGCCACCAAAATTGTACACATTGTTTATAGGATTAGCCATATTAAGATTTTGTTGTCCAAAAGAGTTGTTTATGTTGCCAACAACATTAGCTTGTTGATTAAAATTTGAGGACATGTGTACAAAAGGTTGTAGTTGCCCAAAAGAACTACTAATTTCTGAACCATTCTTATTAAAACTACCCATGTTATTGGCCAATGAACCACCATTAGGCCCCTAAAATCCTCTACCTTGTTGAGCAACTTGAACTTGTGTGCTCGAATTGTTGCTCGCCATTGACGAATTTTGAGCAACACTTGGGTAAGTCACTCGAGGTTGCTCATTTCTTCGACCACCTATTATTGAAGGTTGCGCAAAATTTGCAAAACCATTTTGAAACCATGTCGTTCTCGGCTGTATAAGACCTCTAAATGATGTTGATGCACTTGTTGGAAAATCTTGACAGAATTATTAGAACTGATTATTTACAGAATTTTATGTAATATCTTTTGTTTAAGTATAATAGTTTTTAGTTAGTATTAAAAAACTACCTTAACAAAAAATTTAAGTTGATGGTTGAAGCTTTAACCTATCTTACATACTCTATCATTTCCCCTTAAACGAGAGTGCTTTGGGCTAGAAGTATATTGAATCCAACACATGCCCTCCTCTTACACATATTGTATTTAAAGATGTTTCTTTTAGTATACTCTTTAATTTTCTTTCGTTACTCACTTGATTCATCATTTATTTCCATTGATTTCATTATTAAATTTTTGATTTTTTCTCATTTAGGGAAGGTAACAAAATCCGAAAAGATAGAAAAAGAGAGCCAATAAAGGTTACTTTAGAAACTGAATTGATTTACATATACGTAACGGAAAACATTCAACATATTATTTTTTTCTTTAATGCTCTGTTGTTCTTTCACCCATTCACTCTTCTCCTCTCACCACCACCATCTCATGATTTCTTCTCTTAAGTATCATTTAGTTTTCTTCATTTCTCTCTCTAAATTATCTATGCTCTCAACCAAAAATCTCCGCTAGAGGTTGAATTACTCACTTATATTGCTTTATATCTATTTAGAGTTTCAATCTCTGCTGGAGGATGGAAGTAACAGAGATGTGTATGCTAAGGTGGATGTGTGGTAATACCATGGTGGATGTGTGGTAATACTATTCATGGTTAGCGTGGGTTGTAAGTTGCAGGCTTCTGATTAGTTGCAGGTTTTCCCCATTTGAAGACCCTTCTCGAGCCAAAGGACTCTTCGAGTGCACCCAACTCTACAGGTATGAGCAGTCGTCTTTCTTCCCTCCCCAGACTCTGACCATAGTTTTCTGTGAGTAGGATACACTAGGTATGATGATGATGATGATGAATATCACCAATTTGGGTTTTGAATTACCCAATTTGTTCGCAATTTTTTTAGTTTGTGGTTAGTTATGGTGGTAGATTTGTGGTTGTTAATGCGATGGTTACGAAAAAAGCAAGATGTATGGCTTCACACTACAACAAATTAAACTTTTCGAGACATTAAATTTAGGGACATTAAAAAGTACCTCTGATTTATAATCATTGCTTTTTATTTGTGTCTGTGTGTTTTGTTTGTTCCTTCCATAAACACAAAAACATTCTCATTCTTCCCCTCATATTCTCATATTTCTATTCAACTTGTTCATAGTAGTATGTGATTCAATTCATTCTTCGTTAAATGCAGATTTGAGAGTGAATAGTATGTTCATCCCGTACAAAGGTAATAAGTATTTTGCACAAAAGACACTCTCCAAATATCTTTGTTAAGGTACAAACCTCACATCTTACACACTAAGTTTCAAACTTTTCTTTATTCAAATTTTCTATGTTTTCCTCATATTTTATCTTGTTCTATCTTTCAGTTTGATTGCATATATATTACAATAACACAGTTTTAAATATCAATCAAGAAATATATTTACGTTATCAATAAATAATTAAATAGTTAAGAATCTATGTTATAAATAGATGTTATATCTTTGAATCGTACAAGGGTAAATTGTCATAATTACCTAGTTTAGGAGAAGCAACATGATTGGTGTTGTTCTTAGTTGTCTCAGCCACTAGACTCTTAGAATTAGCATAGTTTACCAAGTACATATGTTGAGCAAGATTTGGGAATCGGCTCATTGTGAAGTTTGATCTAAATGGATAATGAGTCTCATTTTGTGATATAACATCATCTTCCTTAGCTTTTGCTTCACAAATTCTCCTCAAGTAATCTTTGTACTTCTGCAATATTTGCCACTACGTTAGAATAAAATTCTAGTCATAGTCATAGTCATAGTCAGCAACCCAACATCCTGCATAAGCCAGAATCTAGGGGAAAGAGAATAGCAGACATATCAAATACGTGCCCCCTTTAAAGAGAGGACATGGAAAAATATGTGCACTAACCATTACGGTTACTTGTGCCTTAAACATTGTTGTGAGACTGAACAAATAACCTGCAAATGGCTAGCTACTTGTGATCGCGTTATTCCTGGTTCATTCATGAATTGCATAATCTTTTTTTGAACAACCTCTATAAAAGTAAAGTGCAAAAAAAATACACATTAATGAAAGGAAATCATTCACCATCTTCGCAATGTCAAATTTCAGTACATCCAAAACTTTATAGTTTTCTTTGATTATATTTATTCGTAATTCTTATTTATATTAACCTCTTAGCTATGATGATTGTCAATTGCGTATATCCACTTTACTAACCCTACCTACACATGTAAAAGTTACGAGTGATAGTTACGGGTGATTCTATAGTGGCTGGCCAGCCACCTCAATATTTTATTCAAACTGTTTTATAAATTTTACTTTTTAAATTTTTTTAAAATTATAAACTTTGATATAAACCAACTCAAAAAAAACCAAATCATCAACTTTTAAGAACTTAAAATTCCTATAGGAACTTTAGTGCAAATAACAATATCCCATAATATTTGGCAATCGCCTGTGGGTCGTTGGGTGTTGGGTTTTTAGTTAGCTTGTTTGACTAGTTGGAAATGTTAACTGTTTTATTAGTTTTTAATCTAGATGAAAACAATAGTTGTTTATGGAAATATTTGGTAAATTTAGATATTGGTGTTGGCTGTTGACTATTTATTAGGGGAAAAGTAGGTCAACAAGCCAAAAACCAACAAAAAACCTTACTGGAATATCTTTTTATTTTGGCTGAAATGCCAACATTTCAACTTTCTTAAAAGTCATTCACCAAACGTTTTTATTATTGTTTGACCAACCAACAAGCCAAAAGCTTAGAGTCAAAAGTCAACCAAAAAGTCAATATAAAAGACAACATTCAAACACCCCATCAAAATCGGGTAGTGAAGCAAAGTCATTAACTAAAACAAGAAAGAGTTAAGTAATTACTATTGAAACTAAGAAGTCTAATAGAGTCCAAGAATTTTCCATGCAATTCTGGGGTCCAAACTATCCTTTTTTTAGGTGGTCGAGCAGCAATTTAACCACCTACATTGTTTGTCACCTTTTTTCTCCTATTGTTGTGGTCAATTGGTTGAGTTATGCACATTGAAAGTATAAGTTGCCAAAGGTTTTGAAGGTCAAGTATTGGTGGTGGCTTAGCAATTATGAAGGTTTTACTATCCAATCCAAGTATTTTTTTTTTACTATCCCCTTGTTACAGTCATCACTACAATAACAAAAGAAAGTGTCAAATAATGATTCATGTCAACATGTATAAAATTTTATTAGATGTGTCAACTACCTAGGCTTATGGTTTGCTCATCTATTATGTTGACATAGTTATATTTTCTCTGTTCTGAAATACTTGCATTCGATTGTGACATATTATGTGGAAAAATATTACTATCAGTAGCAAGTATAATGAAATTAATAGTTTGATATTAAATGAAGAAAGCAACTAAATTGTGTAGATGATATCGAAGCAGTGTTTAAATAATGAAAGTGCTAAAGTCCATTCCAAATAAGAAAATGAAGTAAAATAAGTGGTATACTCCAAAAATGAAAATGGGGCAAATTGAGGAAGACTAAGGGTATTTGTTGATATAAAGGATAAGATGTAACTCAGAATTAAGTGTGGGTGGCAAAATGCGGAATGACCACTGGGATATTACGTGATAGAGATGCGCCCCTTACGCTAAAAGGCATGTTTAATCGAACGACCCTTGGACAAGTGCTATTATATAAGAGAGGATTTAGGCATTGCAAATGTGAGAAAAAATGAAAAAAGTGTTCAAGATGGTTTGAGCATGTGCAAATACAATATATATTAGAAAACTGATAAGAAAAATAGAAAGTTTGATCTTGAGGGACTTAGAAAGAAAATGAGGACAATTAAAGTTGACTTGGAGAGCAAGAGTGAAAAATGATATGAAAAACCTAGACCACATATTAAGAATGTAGAAAATCAGAATAAATGGAGTAGAAAAATCTTTAGGATGACTATTAAAACAGATATATTGTTCGTATGATTGGCTGACAATTAGAATTTTTTTAACTCTTTTATTATATTGTTTGATTTCCCTAAATAATGTAGTCTTGATGACTCAAAGTTAACTTATGGCTTGTCTAAAGGTTCTTGCTATCAAACATTAGAATGACTTATGTTGTTATTAGTAAAGCGTGCCTAACTCGATGAATCTATTTTCTTCATAATTTTCATAGACATTCATCATTTCAGTGTTAATGGTACTAAATTTGAATTATAAACCATAGAGAAAATACATTAAATGACACAAATTGTTACAATATGTAAGTGACCCTAATGAAGCATTGTCAATGCTTCTCATGAATATCGGACACGATCGAGGTAAAGCCTAAAAAAATAAGAAAACTGAAAAAAAAAATTTAAAATTTTGTAGAGACTGAACTAAAAAAAAAGGTCACAAAGATGAACTTCAAAAATAAGCTACAAAGGTCAGACCCTACTAACCCCCATATGACTTTGCCACTAGATCGAGTATTTGACCTTGGGCTAATAGATTTGTGTAAGTCTAAATTAGTGAGTTGCATTAATGTTTAATTGAAGGACTAGCACAATACTTTTTACAATCAGTTTTTGAGACATGCCTCTCAAGCCCAGCCCAGCAAAGCTTAATGTATACTTTTTCTCAGCATTTTCCTTTATAGGCCAACTCAATTTGAAATGTTCTCTCAAAGAAGTTTCTAAGAGATGCCTCTCAAGCCTAGCCCAGCAAAGCTTAATGTATACTCTTTCACTGTATTTTTCTTTATGGCCGACCCAATTTGAAATGTTTTCTCAAAGAGACCGTCTCTCACGAGAATTTGTGTACTTTTTATTGTCACTTTTTTACAATAATAATTGAATACAATAAACAAAAATATTAAACGAAAATATAAATGAACACGTACTAAAATAATATCCCATTTATTTAGGAATTTATACACGGAATTTCAAAAACAAATAATAAAAATAGTACTATCCAACAAAAACAAAACAATATTATACTAAAACTTACAAGAGAATCAAGTTTTATCTCAGTTAGAGAGGAATTTCTGAGTTTGATTCTCAACTAATAACTCTCTCATTTCCTTAGCCTAAATCGTAATTTATGAAAAATATACTTACAAACAAGGGGGATTTTGAGCTCTCCTTCAACGTATCTCTTAAACTCAATGATATTGATTGCCAAGGCCAAATAAGCATCCATTAGAACAAGTTCAAATACTCCTTCATGCATGCGAAGCATTGTAATTGCTTCATCTTCGTTTTTTGCAACAATAACTGAATTATTCAAACAAAATTAAGTTATAAACAAGTACATTTATTAACAATTTGATGAATTAAACAATAATTAGCTTTATTTTGTTACAAAAACATGCTAATTAACTAATTGATTATTGTGAATTTGGTGACAAGAGAAAAGTGTTGTGTGTTGGAGGAAACGAATTTCAAATGAAAAAATCTTTGATGGATGATATGATGTTGTAAATCGGGGAATTAATTAGGTCTGGCTCGGGTTATTTAATGATGAATATTATGAACACTAAATTGTGTCACTCATAACAAAAAAATTATAGTTGAGTTGATTCAACGCGTCTTTCTACCTAATACTAATATTTGCATTCACTAATAATTATCTATTTAATAATACACATAATTCAAAAGGATCACAATTAAACTTTTAAATACTATTCAGAAATGACAAAATTGGTAATGAATGAAAATTTAATTTTTATATCAACTCGATATACTAGATTCAATTTACTTTGAAATTTGAAAATACTGAAAGAAAATATTTTATGTTTAAATGTACAAATAATTCAAAAGGATCACTATGTGACATTATGTTTCACCATTAGTATATAGAAGTACTATATATAGTACCCATGCGATGATGCACGAGTTTGTAAATATTTTCTAGCCTATTTCTATAAAAATAGGGAAGAAAATTTAAATTAATTATCCATTATATGAATAGTCCCTTTCATTCTACAAAGTTCTATACATTGTATTATGTTTTTTGTTTAATAGTTGATCATGAAGATTTAAATCATGTCGAATGTTTCGTATAAAATGACTAAATGTTTAGTTACATATTACATATATATGATTGTATTTTATATTTTTACATTTAAAAAAGGAAAAGTCGTTATTACCTATACAATACAAAATTTTGATTTTTTTAATAGAAATGATTTTAATAAATTTTGCAAACAAATAATAAATATCACATTATATTAAATCAAATATTTCAACAAATAATAACACACTTACATAAAAATATTATAATATCTAAAAATATTTTATAAAAAGTTAAACAATAAAGACAAACATTTCCCATAAAAAATATATCCAAGGGAGATTTTATAAGTACTACAATAGTGGAATGTGATCCTCTCTTATCATTTAGTCTATGAAATCATCAATTCCAAGTTATAAGTTTATTTTAAAACATCAATTTAATTAGGAGAAAAAAATATCTCTTAGGTCCGACCTATTAAAGCTTTTAGTGACATTGGATCTAGTGACATTTTTCACAAATGTCACTATAGACTATAGTGACAATTACATATGCTACTACAGACCAAATTAAGTGTCGCTAAATCACTTTATGATTGAACTTAAAATAAAAACCAATAATTATTACACTAAAAATATGAATCAATGACATTTTTTAATATCACTAAATCTAATGTCGCAAAAAGCTAAATTTGTTGTAGTGATACTCTCTTCCTTTCTTTTTATTTGTTCACTTTACCTTTTGTAAGTATATTTCAAAGCAAATTTTAAGTCTCGATATCTCTCGGTAAAACTAAATTGTATAAAAGTATAAACCCTTCAAACAACCCCACTTTAATCAAAAAAGGGTGAAACTCTATACTTCATGGACTTTTAATTATATACGGGTTAAAGATTTTTATAAACTACAGTGTATTAATTTATAACTAATTTATTAAAAATATTTGTGGAGAATAAACAAGGATAGCACCTTCATTACATCTAGTGGATAGAGTCAATGTATAGACTCAAGGCCAACTAAGAAATGGTTGACATGTCTCATATTTCTAAAAGAAAAAATTACCTAGGATAATTCAACTTATTTGTGATTTTACTATAATAATCCTATTTATTGATTAACTATTAACAATTTTAACTTTCAGGGTTATTTTTCTAGAGTAAACCAGGTGATCGGATGACTTGCTATAACAAGTTTTATTTATTAAAAAAAGGTAAAACTACCTAAAATAATCCAACTTATTCTTGATTTTCCTACAATAATCTCACCTGTTGATTAACCATGAATAATTCCAACTTTCAGGGGTATTTACCTAAAGTAAACCCGGTGACCGAAAGAATTGCTATAGCAAGTATTTTTTTAAAAAAAAGATAAATTTAAATAAAATGTCGAAAAAATTGTTGAAAAAATCTCATTAAAAATTTATGATTTTTCATTATTTAGAATTTCATATGTAAATTTTCAAAAATTTTCTCTAATTTTCAGTTAATATTCAATTCATTTTTTTTTGTGAATTACCTACAATAGCAGGTTATCGGGTCACCCTAAGTTTTCTTTAGGGAAATACCCCTTAAAGTTGGGATTATTCATGGTTAATCAATAGTTGAGATTATTGTATGAAAATCATAAAAAAGGTTGGATTATTCTAGGTAATTTTTCCTTAAAAAAAGATAAATTAAAATAAAATGTCGAATAAAATGTTAAAAAAAATTCAAAAATAATTAATGATTTTTTTTAATTATATAGAATTTTTTATGTAAAATTTTAAAAATTTCCTTAATTTTAAATTAATTTTCATTTTACTTTTTGGTGAATTATCTACTATAGCAGGTCATCGGGTTACCAAATTTTGTTCTAGGCAAATACCCCTTTAAGGTTGGATTATTCATAGTTAATCAATAGATAGTATTAATGTAGGAAAATCACAAAAAGTTTGATTAATATAGGAAAATTTTCTTTTATAAAATGTACAAATGTGAAAACAATAAAAAAAAACATACATACCTAAAACAAAATTGTTACCAAAACAAAAACACTTGTACATTTTTTGTACGGGGTAGGTGAGGGTTGGGCAATGGGCAAGAATACAAAAGGGGCAACAAAAATATAACCTAGGACCTTACCCGGAATAACAAATCAGTACATGCTCCAATCGAAATGAAATTCGATTCTCTGTACTTTAGATACTCAAAACTTGAAATTGAGTGAATAAAAATTTAAATTTAAGATATTTAAAAAATAAACTTGAACTAAAAGGCTTTCTTCGATTGCGACCTCTTTATGATGAGAAATTAGTCTGTTTTATTTCTCATCCTTCTTAAATTTTACTTTGAACGGAACTCATTAAAAGAATGACGATGATGATTTTTTAATGAAAAAATAATTACACATACCACATAAGTGAAAAATATTTGATAAATCATATCGCTCATGAATCATGATACAAAACATATCCCTATTTTTTAAAAACACATTAATTTGTACTAAAACATTTTTACATAAAAGCAAAATCCTCATGACACTACAAAAAATTTGCAAAGTTGCGATCAAAACCCACCGACTACCCATTTTTAGTCGGAAACTCCGACTACTTTCCGACTAAACCATGTTAGTCGGCAATTCCGACTAAATTCCGACTAAATGTGTTTTTGGTCGTAATTTCAAATTTTAAAAAAAATTTTAAAAATAGCATTAATTATCACCGACCAACCACCGACCAACATTCGCATGCGCCACGTGGGTGTGATAGGGAGCCCAGTAAGCGCCACGTGGGCATGACATGGCACATTCAAAAAAAATTTTTTTCCTTTTTTTTTTTCCGACCAAATGGGTTGGTCGCAAGGTGGTCGGTATTTTTTTTAAAAAAAAATTTCTGAATTTGGTGCAAATTGCTGAAATAGTGTTTTCCGACTAATTTTCGACTAACACGATAGTCGGAATTTCCGACTAATTTCCGACTAATCAAAGTTAGTCGGAAATTCCGACTGTTTTCCTACTAAATTGACTTACCGACCATTCTATGCCGACTGGATGGATTTAGTCGGAATTTAGTCGGTATAGCTCTATACCGACTAAACTGCGACTGTTTTGGGTAGTCGCAACTTTGCATTTTTTTTGTAGTGTGACTAATAAACAATTGAAAACAAACATGGATGATAAGTTTTCAAACATAAAGAAAAAAAAGCACAAATGAAAGCAAGATTAATCAATTTACGTTTGTGTTGAAACATCTCAAAAAATTCATTAGTAAGAGGATTACATAAGGATTCATCTTCAACAACCAAAATTCGAATATTGATTACATTTCCCATTGGTGATTCTAAAGACATCATGTTTGCACTTGAGATTTTTTATTGTGTTTGAAGTTTTATTTAATAGACTAAGGGCTAAATAATTTTTTTTTTCCAAGGACACATTGAGTTGAAGAAGAAAGGGGAAAAATATATATAATGGCATGGAAGCAATTAATTAAGTGAAAAAGTTAAATAAAGTTGAAGGATAGATAAGATGTACAAATAATATTAATATTAATATTTAATATTTAACTTTATATTATATTATTATATTATTATCATAATAATAATATTATATATATTATTATATTATTATAATAATAATATTAATATTTATATATATTTTTAACTTTATATTATATTATTATATTTTTATTATAATAATAATAATATTATAATAATATTAATATTAATATTTGATATTTAACTTTATATTTAATAATATTATATTATTTGTACATCTTATTTATCCTTCAACTTTATTTAACTTTTTCACTTAATTGCTTACATGCCATTATATATATATATATATATTTTTCCCTTTTCTTCTTCAACTCAATGTGTCCTTAAAAAAAATTATTTAGCCCTTAATCTATTAATTAAAACTTCAAACACAATAAAAAATCTCAAGTGCAAACATGATGTCTTTAGAATCACCAATGGGAAATGTTATCAAAATTCTAGTATAGATCTCATACAATACACAAATTTTGTTAATTTTCGAATACATATAAAAATAAATTTTTGATAAATACAATTGCTTATTATTGTACTCCCTCCTATTAAGTTACTAGTCTCATTTTGTTTTTCACACTTGCCGAGGCAATAATCTAACCTTTAATATCTCTAAATATTTTTGATTAAAATTATAGAAAGTTTATGTTAATAATCCTTGTATTAAGACGAATCAAACAAGATCTCACATGACTATGTTTTAACTTATAGATTAAGAGTAAATACAAATTAAGAGTGATACGTGAATAGTGCCCAAAAATAAATGTGACTAGTAGCTTGAATAGGAGGAAATATTAGATTATAATATTTCTAATGAAATAAAATACTACCTCATATTCAACCTAAATGTCCCATTTAGGTTTTTGGCATTATTCACTCATCCCTCTTAATTTGTATTTTATTCTTAATCTATAAGTTAAAATATAGTCATATGAGATCTTGTTTAATTCGTCTCAATACAAGGATTATTAATATCAAATTATTATAATACTTAATTAAGAATAATTTGAGATATTAAAGGTTAAAATGTTGTCTCGGCAAGTGTGAAAAAAATAAATGGGACATTTAGGCTGAATAGGAGGGAGTAATTGATATAAATTTTTTATAACAAATAATAATTGCATGATTAAATAAATAATTATTGAAAATGTATATACATTTAGCCAAAACTTAGTTATTTTTATAAAACAAACGATTTTTATTTAATTATCTGTGCAGATATTGACATGCATTGTTATATTAGATTGTTTATATTTTTCAAAATTAATTTTTTTGCAAATAAAATTGTTTATATTCTACAACCAAATTATATAAAATAGTTGTTATTGCTTATCATGGGAATTCATGAAGTTTATGGCTACAACCTCGGTCAAGCGTGTCTAGCGTTACATTTAACTTTTGACAACAAGCGTACGTTTGGTGAAAAATATGTGCGAGTCAATTTTACTAACGTATGTACTGGACATGATTATTAGGTTTGTCAAACATATTATGTAGGGTCGAGTATAGGTTCAGATCATATATTAACAAGTTAAAAACCTTTTGACCTAAAGCTGACCCATTTAGTTAATTGGGTCATGTTGAGTCAAGCCCTAAATCTCATGATGATGGAGGTGACTTTGATCACCTAGTTGGGTACGCTCTAGCTTGCACAATTGAGGACGAGGTAGCAAGTGAGAGGAGGTACGAGGGTTTGCGATTCGGGTCAATTCCTGAGGTAATTGATGATGATGGAGGCTTGAGGTGCTTTGGTGAGTCCAAGGTTCAAAGGGAAGAACGGATGCATAATGCTCGAATTGGTCGAGCTGAGAAGAGTGAAGGGAGCAGCAGGTCGAGCACAATGGCTCGACTGATCCAGTGAGTGAAAAGGTCCCGCTCGACCGGGTCGAGCAAGCTGGCTCGACCGAGCGGCTGCTGCAGCAGGCTTTTCTGACGCGTTTGTACTTCATCCGAGTAACTTGGTTTTGCATGGTCTTTTCTTGGGATCCAAGCACACTTGTACTATGGGATTCTAGAGTGTTCTTAGGCTCTATATAAGGGTCTCTAAACACTCTAGAATCATAAGAGGGAAGTCATAGATAAGATTAAACTAAGGGTTGAGTGAACCTAGGAGTTAATATTTTTCTCTTATTTATACATTTTGTAGTAGTTTGAAGGTGTGCTTCAAACTTAGTCTTTAGGAGTGTGTTCTAAAGCATTTGGGTTGTATCATTAGTGTAATTTTGGTTTATATTAATGATATATAACTTGGTTTGAGGGGGAGGTATCCTAAGATACCTCATTAATATTGTTGTGTGCTTCTTTCCATTGTTGCTCTGTTTTTGGTGCTTTCTTTTGCATTACTTTCTTCTTGTTTCTACACTTAAACACATAGCCCATTCACAATAAGTCAAAAATTAAAACCCAGACCCGACCTGAAACAGAATAATGTATGCTTTTCGCTAACGATACCGTAGTGTAGATTTCTAAATCTATCTAGGAGACCATACCATAGTGTATGCTTTTCGCTGATGACACCGTATGGCGTATTGTTTGCGAAAACTAAGGAGTAGACTGATAATAAACTAGAATAGTACAGGGCAGTCTTAGAGGGTAAGGGTTGCGCAAAAGTCATACAAAGACAGAATATTTGCAACGCGACTTGAACAGAACAAAATTGATATGTGACCTAGAGGTGACCACAGGTAGAAAAGTTGTTGCATGTACGACCAAATTCAAATATTTTGTTCGGTATTATGGGAAAATTGATGGAGATGTTATTCATCATATTCAATCGGGCTGGTTTAAGTGGCTAGCAGCAACCAGGGTGCTTTGTAATAAAAATTTTCCGAGTAGATTAAATGGCGTTGCAATTTGGTCGACTTTGTTGTATTATGTGACGAAATGTTGGCCCCTAAAGGTTTTTTAATAGAGCATGAAAGTTAATGCGTAAGCTGAGATGAAATGTGGTCACAAAATAATGGATAGAATTAGTTTCCTGGAGTTCAGGATGAAGTTAGGGGTTACACCTCTTTCTGCAAAGACGCGTGAAAACAGGTTGAGTTGGTTTGAGAATGTATAGAGAAAGACTTATGACGCACCAGTGAGAAGGATCGAAAGCATCATAGTTGAAGGTAAGAGACGTCGAGGAAGACCTAGAGACCGTGGGATGAACAAATTAAAAGTGAGTTGCATAAGCTACACCTCTGTAAAGACCTAACAAGGGATAAGGGTAGTTGGAGGCGCCTTATTCACGCCTTAGATTACTAACTCTTTCCCACTTACATGTTGTTATTGTTCCTTGCCTTTTACATATCACTCTTTTGATTGTTTTTAGCTTACTACCTTCTTATTTTTACTTTTATATATTTATATGTATATTATATTTTAAATTATTGTTATTGGTAATGTGTGTTGTAAGTAGCAGGCTTTCGTATAGTTGTAGGTTTTTACTTTCTTTGAGGATCTTTCTTAATTTGAGGGACTATTTGACCGCATTTTCCTTTATGTGTATGAGTTATCATCTTTCTTCCCTCTAACTCTAATCATAGTATTTTATGAGCGCAATACACTAGGTATGATTGTAACACCCCGGCCCAACGGACCGCTGGTGAATACTCATGAATACTGTGTATCTGGCCCCGCAGACCAACATAAGTCTTTCTAGCGTACTTTGGCCTCACTCGTGCACACCTAGGAATACTTCCCAAGAGGTCATCTATTCTAAGATTGCTCCCCACCAAGCACACTTAACTTTGAATTTCTTAGCAAATGGCTCCTATGCAAAGAAGATGGACCTTATTGAAGAATAATTTGGAAACTAAATAAAATTTGAAATGAAAACAATTAATAGATCAAGAGTATAAAATATATAGGAAATTTCCACGTGGTAACCCTGAGGTTTTGGGTTTTCCACGTGGTAACCAAAACTTTTAAAAAATCCATATGGTAAACTTGATGTTTACGTAATTGTTCCACCATGACCTTTTTGCACATAAAAACTTTAGCAAACGTTAATTTCGAAGCTTTAAGGTTGTTGTATGCCTATATATGTGACTCACCATCTCAAATGCTATCAGTTTCAACCTTTTTCCCCCAAGGCATAAACCCTAACTATACCATCTTTTATCAAAATCATATTTTTCCCCCAAATCAAAATATGGTAGAATTAGAATTTATATTTTGGGGGAAAGGTTAAAACTAATGGCATTTAAAATGATGAGTCACATAAATAGCCATACACCAGCCTTAAAGTTTTGAAATTAACGTTTACTAAAGTTTTTATGTGCAAGAAGGTCACGGTGGAACAATTACGTAAACCTCAGAGTTACCACGTGGATTTTTAAAAAGTTTTGGTTACCACGTGGAAAACCTAAAACCTCAGGGTTACCACGTGGAATTTCCCAAATATATGTTACCAATATAACTAGAGTGACTAAGGGAATGATAGTAAATAAATAATATTGTATAAAGTACCCTCTTTGTCTTAAAATTTTAAATATATTTCAGTATTCATAATATTCAATCCACTAATTTAATTGTTAAAATTATTCATTAATTATATTATAATTAAAAAAAGTTATGAGTGATTTCATGTGTAATAAAATTATATCATTATCACACATTACTTTTGCTCATTGGATCTAACAATTTCAAACATCTCAATCACCAGCATTCTTCATCATTTGAGCATAATTAAACATTATGGAGTATTTTACCATATGTTTGCACCAAGATCGGGTCCTTCGGAATCACGATCTTGCCCACAATCAATCCCTTAAATTTCATGAATGATCATTGAGTCTTTTTTTCTATAAAACCCACAACAAACAACCCTAAGAAACCGCTTCTTGGTTTTCTGATCAACCCCTAGTCCACGTTATTGGTTTACCTCTCAAAGGTTTTGGACTTTACACCTTCTTCACTAAGTTTCACTCAATGTAAATGAATGTATCCTCTTTGAACTGTTTCACAATCAAGAGCAGAGAAAGTGTTTCACGCTTTTATCGGATGGGTGATCAAAGAGACAAACAAAGACTAAGAGAACAAAAAATTTAATTTTTCTTGTAAAATGAAAATATGCTCTAAGAAAGTAAAATATGTAAGATATCTAATGTTTTTCTACAAGTGAGAGTTTAGTGTTTTTCTACAAATGAGAGTTTAGGCCTATATATAGGCTTTTGACAAAATGCACTATCCGCTACAAACACACGGCCCATTTATCAAAGACACGACCCACTATTTCGTCAAAGCAACCGAAGGAATTAAGCCATAATTGTGGGCTTATGATGACCCATTAATTACACAAAGTAACCTAAACAATAAGCAACAATTGTGGGCTTTTGAGGCGCCTTTGGTGCGGCTGTTTGACCTCGTCTAATGTCGTGTTGCCTTGGTAATTTTTATGGGTTTGAGAGTATCATTAGAAGGGTTCTTGGCCCTTGATGGCGAGCTCCATGTGTCAAAATGTCGTGTCCGCTTCCACCCAAGTTATTGATGCCCATATGGTGTGAATGAGTGTCCTCTTCATGGCTTAGGTCATGAGCTTGGATTGAACCATGGTTTGATAAGGATACACATAGTTCAATGTTGTATCCGGTGTTAGATACTCCCTCTGTCCCTCTCAAGTTGCACCTCTTTCCTTTTTAGTTTGTCCCGCTCATTTTGCACCTTTCTTTTTTTGGCAATGGCCCCACTTTCTTTCTTTAAATCTCATCCACAAACTTATTTTCTCTCTCCATCTTAACCACTCATTCCTATCATTCACTTGTTTTTTGTCTTATTCTCCAACTAAATTTCACTTTCCACTAAATATCACCCAATATTTAATGGGTGCAAAATTATTGGGACAGAGGAAGTATAATTATAGAAACATATAAATTCAAGATTAACTAGTAACCATTATGTCTAATTAACATTAACGTGCTTGAAGCTTTCATTTGTATCATTCGGATTTATCATCATAATACTATAACTACTTGATCAACACTAAAAATAAATTATCACTTTGCAGAGTGATGATATTAAAATGCATAGAAATGTAATAAAATAATCACAGTCGTTTTATAACCATTTCGTTCTTATCTCAAAAATAGGAAAACAGTCGATCGGACGGGTTACGGGTCGGGTCACTTTCGGTCGGGTCATTTTCAGATTGGGTCACTATCGGTTCTGGGTCGGTCGATTGACCCAACGGGTTATGACTTATGAAATTTAAAAAAATGATTTTTACATATTTTATTATTTATGAAACTTTTTTTTTATAAAAAAACTATTTCTCATCCCTATGACATTAATCCACTTATCAATTAACACGGTATTAAAGCCTTATATTGATTGAATTCAAGTTATAAGAAATCAGTAATTGCGACGCTCGTTGTCTAAACTTTAAATCTCTATGTATAGTTGGATTTGTAAGATACGTGTCACATTAGAGAAACCAGATGTGCGATTTTTTAAAACTAGTTGGTATATCAGGTTCATTTAAGTATAAATAAAATAAGGAAATTAATATTTATTTTAGAAGAGTTGTAATATACGTGCTTTATAAAATTTTTTCCATTTATTAAAGTTGTAACGTTAAACGCAAAAAAAAAAGTTGTAACGTAAGATAAAAATGACGTTAAATATCTTTATAAAATATTTTCACAATTTCATGTTGAAAAGATATACAAATAACTAAGTACATATTTCGATTTATAAGATACACGTTTTATAATCTAAGCTAGCGACATTTCTTTTCTAAAAAGCTCATTCAAATGTGCAAAACGTTTTTATAAATTATATCGATTTGCTTACTGAAATGTAGAAGAACAAAAAAAGTCATTTGACTGATTTAACAAGATATATGTATTCAATTAAGATGATTATAACGTCCTTTTTTTAAAGAAAAATAATTACGATGGATAAAAAGATATTAATTGCGTATTTTTTAAGATCTATTAATGAGTTTTATACTTTTAAGGTTCAAATGATATAGTAAATATGTTTAGATAAGTTGAAAACAAAAATTTAATTTGAAATGAATTCTAACATTGAGATTACTCTAAAAATTGACATTAGACCTGTCAAAACGGGTCGGTCGGGTCGGTTGCCGGTCGGGTCATTTTCGGTCGGGTAATTATCGGGTCGATCATGTTTCGGGTTAAGGTGCTTTCGGATCGGTCGGGTTCAGGTTTTAACGGGTCGGGTCTCGGGTTCATTTTCGGGTCGGATCATATTTTCCCAGGTCTTATCAAAAAGGTTGTATTCATGACTCTTAATCTTTATTCTTATATTTCTCCCTAGTAATATCAGCTGTTTCATATGCATTGCTGTCAAGTTTCAATTTTCTATTTCTTTATCGATATTATTATTATTATTATTATTATTATTATTATTATTATTTTCTTTTTTTGTCAAGTGATTTTCTATTAAACACTAAACAAACATATACATCGGGGTAAAAGAAAATACCCAGATAGCCGAGGGTCACCCTACATTGCATCAGTGTGAAAGAAGAGCCCACCTTCTAGGAAGGGTTTGTCGACCTCACTCTTCATGTGCACGGATAAACCTGGGATATCTAAAAAAAAAAACACGCCACATGCGGCATGGATACAAAGCAAGAAGCTACCTACTAGACTGTTCAAAAAGATCCTAAAAGCCCATATACAACAGCTAACATAGGTACAAAAATACAAAGGATCAGCGCATACAAAAGAGGAGACCGCATGATCCATCTAGAAGCCAACCGACAGCATCAAGGCAAAAAAAGGAGGTTGTTGGAATACAAACAGCAGCTTGCAGAGGAGTTTAACCCTGCAGCAACATTAATCAATCACAAGCAGCTTGCATTACAGACCTATGAACTACAGAAACTCGTCCCAACCAACAACAAGGGAGGGAGAAAAACAGCAGCATCTAGGCTGAACAGTAGTAGCAGCCAACCAGCCCAGCAAAGACAGCAGTATACAAAACAGAAGGCCACAGCAGGAAACGCTCTAAACCAACCAGAAAACAGTAGGGACCAAGAGCCAAAATATCCAGGACAGGAACCACAATCAGCCAGCAGCATAGGCTCCTTAGAGGGTGCACAGCAGCAGACCCATCATAAGAGCACACCCAGCAGCATAACAAACAGGAACAACAGCTTGCATCAAATTCAAGGGCACCACCAGAAGGCAGAGCCCTAGATAGTAGATACCCAATAGCAAGCTACAGCAACCAAGCATCAAGCAAAGGCAGCAATATAAACTCGCCTCAAAACAGAACTTGCATCAGTCACACAGCACACATAGGCATCAAAAACAGCAGACCCAATCAGCAGCACAGCAACAAAGGCACACCCAGCAGCACCCATCTCAAACAACAGTGAAGCATCAATCCACCAGCAAACAAAACAGAGAGGTAACAGCACAACCAAATGCACAACTCCGCATAGAAGACAGCATATGCAACATCATGTCCAGCAGAACAAAAAAGCCCCATATAGTAGCAAACAACATCACGAAGCAACTCAGTAACATAACAGCAAAAGGGCATCACACACGGAACACAAGATAGCAAGTGTTAGAGGGCTCTCACCCACTTAGCTGTAGGATAATTCCTAGGTTGTACCTGTTTGAGTATTATTATTATTATTATTATTATTATTATTATTATTATTATTATTATTATTATTATTATTATTATTATTTTGAACAAGAAAAATATTTCATTGATCAAACTCAGACAGGTACAAACACAGATTCCAGGGTAACCTTCTAAGAAAGGTTGAACCACCTCACTCTTTGTGTGCATAAAGGAGAAGGTTACACACTTTAAGGAACAGGGCCGTCGAATGGCAAGTGCAAAGCGGTCAACCGCTCAGGGCCCCGTGTTTTTTAGGGCCCAAAAAACTTATTTTTATATATATAAGTGATATTAATTTGAATCAAATTTATATATAACTTACATTTTTTTGTTAAATAATATGAGTTTTTAGTGTTTTTTTGTAAAGTAGATTAAATATTAACAATAAAAAACAAAAGATGTATTATATTATGCGTTATATCTTAAGTTTTTAGGGGCCCATTTTTATCTTTTGCTCTGGGGCCCAAAAATGAACGAGACGGCCCTGTTAAGGAATAAAACAAGAAAATAAGACTTGAAAGAGTCTCTTAAACCAAGTTTGACACCTCACTTCCTAGAGGATCCTGCTAGTGATAACAACAACAGTGCTCATACTCCTCATCCAAATAGCTTTATTCCGGATTCGCTAGACCATATAGGTAAGGCTGCAGATACTGGTGAGGATCAGGGATCTACGTAATCTAGGAATTCCATTTCTTGAAAGTAAGTATGTGTAAATTATGAGGGATTCGAATAGTTAGCCACTGCTCTATAAACTGCAAAAAATGTATACTGAAAGCACATTAAAAAAAGATTCAATCAATAGACTCGGGTGCAACATTGCACAAAGGGCAAACGTTATCAGAACACCCATTTTAAATCAACTTATCCCTGGTTCTATCTGCACATTCACTCACTCAATTGAAGCTTTATAGAGCAGATGCTCTTTAGAGCCCAGCTAGCCGTTATAGGAGGGTTAAATAGCATCCAATCAGACACCAGATTCCAGATTCCAGATTCCAGCTAATGACAATATACTATTATTATTATTATTATTATTATTATTATTATTATTATTATTATTATTATTATTATTATTATTATTATTATTATTTATTACTATTATAATTATTATTATTATTATTATTATTATTATTATTATTATTATTATTATTATTATTATTATTATTATTACTATTATTATTATTTTTTTTTGCAAAGTAAATATTATAAAATGCCAGAAAAAATAGCCGAAGCTTACAATTGGTCAAAAGACTGAGAGGTCGAGCCAGACGAAGCTCCAAGGGACATACCCCTTATCATTCGCGAGGACTGGACCGACTCCTCCAAAAAGAAAGAGTATCTCCTAAACAAGATAAAACTTTAGTTCACAAAAGCATTTACATGTGACTCTCATTACAAAACAGTGCTAACTGCTAAGAGCTATGTCCTGCCACCAAACCAGCCCATCAACAGTGATCAAAAGCCTCAACATGGTAGGCTCATTCCATTACATACAACATCAAAACCATTATTATTATTATTATTATTATTATTATTATTATTATTATTATTATTATTATTATTATTATTATTATTATTATAGAAACTGAGGAGAACCAATTACTCGATTTTAATTATAATATGACGTTCAAGTTAATAATATTTATGTAAATAATTAATCGACATGTAATTTTGGTCTACGATTTTTAAATATCAAATGCTCACAAGTCATAAAATATTATTATATGACATATTGATATAATAACCGAAAAAATTTAATCGAAGATTAACGAGGTATTATAAAAGCAATAGAAAATTTGAATACATATCACTATAACAAGAAAATTTGTTGTTCCAATTTTACTACTTAAATTATTTCACTTAATTTTAATTTCAGATTGCATATTTATACACTAATGGTGATCAAAACACTTGTAAGGTATAATATATCTTTTAATAATATTTTATTACTCTCCCTATTCTTCTTAGTATTCCTAATTACTTTTGGGTTACTATTCACTCATCACTCTTAATATATATTTTATTCTTAGTCAATAAGTTTAAACATAGTCAAATCGAATCTTGTTTAATTCGTCTCAATGCAAGGATTATTAATATTAAATTTTTATAATTTTTAATTAAGCATAATTAAAGATACTAAGGTTAAAAATGGTGTCTCGGCAAATGTGCTAAAAGTAAATGGGACTAATAGGTTGAATAGGAGGGAGTATTTATTTTATCTACTTATTTTTACTATAATATTTTTTTATTTTTGTATATTACCGAGCATTATACTCTTGTTATAAAACATTGATTTAAAATTCTTATAATCATACTATATTTTAAAACAATAAAAGATTTAAACACGTGTCATTGCAATAATAACAAAAGTTTTTTATTCTCATTCTAATACTTATGTTATTTAATTTTAATTTTAGATTGAATATTCATACGTTAATGTTGGTGGGGCACTTATAAAATCAAATAATTTTGTTAACTAAATAAGGTTTATTTATTATTATTATATATTTATTTTATCTATTTATTTTGGTTGGAAACTTAGAATGTTTTTTTATTTTTTATTTTTTATTTTTTTATATTACTACCATTGTTATAAACCAATAATTTAAAATTCATTTAATAATTAATTACATATATAACATTAATAATTGTTTGTTTAAATAATTAATAAACCGTGCTTGGCATATGAATCTATCTAGTAAATAATATGACAATACTCCTGAATTCATCGTCATAGTTACTAGCCGGTACAAGTCGGAAACCATCTATAGTCAGCTTTAGGTGGAACATAGATAGACGGCGCGATAAATTATAATCTTCCTTTGAAACTTCTTTTAAAATAAATCTTGAATCAATATTCACCTGAATAGATTGTTGGTCAACTAATACATTTGCTCAACGAACTCTATCTCATTTATATTAGGATTACTGAAAACTATATTTATATCAGCAAAATGAGAGGCACACTTATCTATAGTGATAGTAATACTTTAATACTATCTGAAGTGAGGGTTAGAAAAGAAGATAATAACATAGTAACAAAACCATAAAAACTAAAACTACTCTACCCCATTCAAAAATTGATTTTAGAAAACATCCTATAACATTAACAAAAATAGAAAAATAAGAAAAGATAATAATACCATAAATTCCCATATCATCATTCACCTGGGAGGAGACCAATATCCAGAAAATTTAAAAAATATACTCATTGCAATAATACACGCTGTTCAATCGACAGATTTAAAAATATTTAGTATTAATGAAATTGATCGGGAAATACCAAACATTAATGTTTTTAATCATTTGGTTGACTTTTTAACAAAAATTTGAATTAAAATAATTTTATTCATTTTTAAACACCATATACCACATAATACTTAAAATGCATAATGGAATACACACTATACCAACATAATCATGTCTAAAAGAAGTTCGATCTAAATCATTACCACCTCTGGAGCTATCATGTCTAAAAGAAGTTCGATCCAAATCATTACCACCTCCGGATTAATTACAACTGACTTATTAAAATTTGAAATAAATTGAGTAATTCACATTAGTAGAGGTTTATCTTTGGGGTATAAATTAATGTTAAGAAATACAATAACCGTGGTTGTAAATAAAATAAATATAGCAAACATACATTGATTGTTGATGAAAAAACGAGTGAAATTTTGTAAATTTATTTTTGAATGCCATAATACGAGGATGAAAAATGATACCAGATAGGTATTGTAAGAGAGTAAGAGGTTGCCAACTTTTAGATGCATTAGAGCTACTATTAGAAGGAATGATATATTAATGTTTCATCATGTTGGATAAAGAAAAGAAACTCATGACTGAGAATTAATATTTTTAAAGAAGACATGGGAAGAATTTTTAAAAAAAAAAACTTAAAAATATTTTGAAATGGGTTGTGTAGAATATGAATAGGGTTATAGATAGGGTAGTAGGATAGGGTAAGAGTTTAGGGTTTGTGTAAAATAGATTAAAAGATGATGAATACTTAATTTTTTTTGAAATGAGTAAAGATTATTTTTTTGCAAAAATAAACTATCACAGTTTAATTGTTTTATTATATACTAAACAGATTTATTTTCGTTAAAATGTATTTTTATTTTTTATTTTTTATTTTTTATATTACCATTAAATTCATATAATAATTAATTACATATATAATATTAATAATTATTTATTTAAATAATTAATAAATTGTGATTGGCCGTCGACCTTCCTTCCCCGGACCCTGACCATAGATTATTATAGAGCCGAAGGACTCTTATGACCGCCCTCTCCTTTTGAATATGAGATGCCGTTGACCTTCCTTCCCCGGACCCTGACCATAGAGTATCTATGTGCTGGAACACTGGGTATGATGATGATGAATAAACTGTGCTTGGCACAGGAATCTGTCTAGAAAATAATCTAAATGAGATAAGTTGTGTAATATGACAATACTCTTGAATTCATCGTCATAGTAGGAAAAGACCTCTGGTCGGCTTTAGGTAGAACACAGATGAACAGCGCGATAAACTGTAATCTTCCTCAGAGATTTGTATTAAAATAAATTTTTAACCAATCATCTGAACAGATTATTGGTGAACTAATACACAAGGTGGTTGCTCAATCAACTCTATCTCACTTTTTTTGGTTTTTTTGAATATCTATCTTACTTATATTAGGATTACTGGAACCCATATTTTCATCAGCAAGATGGGAGACACTTGACTCTAGTGATAGTCATACCTTAATATTATTTGGGGTGGGAGTTAGGAATAAAATATTATAGTAACATAGTAAGAAAACCATAAAAACTAAAGATACTCCACCCCATTCAAAAGTTAATTTTGGAAAACATCTCATAACATTAAGAAAAACAGAAAAACAAGAAGTTATCATGGTACCGTAAATTCCCATATTATGCTTCAGTTGGAAAAAGACCAACATCAAGAAAACATAAAAAAAACAATAAACGTTGTAATAATACAAATTGTAATCAAGAGATTTAAAAATATTTGGAATAAAAGAGATTAATAGAGAAATACCAAATATTAATGTTTTTAACCAGTTGGTGGGCTCTTTAACAAACACTAGTGTTAAGTTGTTAGAATCGATAGATTTAACCAGTTGCTCGTAAAATAGCTTAAACTTGGTTTGTTATGCACGAAACTTTGCACATAACACTATTTGGTATATATTGTTGTGTTGAAGTTGTTAGAATCGAAAATAAATCTCATATGCTTGAAATTAAGTGTTAAGTTGCGTTTTTAATGGTTTTGAACGATACTTGTCACTTGTGCTCGTAAAATAGCTTAAACTTGGTTTGTTATGCACGAAACTTAGCACACAACACTTTATGATCTATATTATTGTGTTGAAGTTATTAGAATCGAAAATAAATCTCATATGCTTGAAATTAAGTGTTAAGTTACGTTTTTAACGGTTTTGAACGATTTTTGTCACTTTTGCTCGTAAAATCGCTTAAACTTGGTTTGTTATGCACGAAACATGGCACACAACAATATTTGGTATATATTATTGTGTTGAAGTTGGTAGAATCGAAAATAAATCTCATATGATTGAAATTAAGTGTTAAGTTGCGTTTTTAACGGTTTTGAAACGTTTTTAATTTGGCACTAACATATATAATTTTTTTTTCTTTGTGTTTTCAACAAAAAAATAGCATTCATTGCGGCTACTACGTTCTTAAATTTATGGATGATATCATAGAAACCGTGAAAAAAGTTGGTGTACAAAGTATTGATTCCGTAAGTATTTAATTATTATGTTTTTAAATTATAATATTATATATTATTATTTATTAGAAAATAATCCAATATATATGTTCTGACTTTTTAATAATTATTTCTTTTAATACGTAGATTATATACAACACTCCAAAAGAAACACGCGAATTGACGGAAACAGAATTATAATACTACCTCCTATTCAGCTCAAATGTCCCATTTGACTTTTTGGTACTATTCACTCATGACTCTTAATTTGTATTTTACTCTTAATCTATAAGTTAAAACATAGTCATGTGGGATCTTGTTTGATTCGTCTCAATACAAGGATTATTAATATCAAATTTTTTTAATTTTTATTTAAGAATATTTTGAGATATTAACGGTTAAAATGTTGCCTCGGCAAGTGTGAGAAAGTCAAATGGGACATTTAAGCTGAATAGGAGGGAGTATTATATATTATCATAGGTCATTTTGGGGGTCCGAATTGTAGAAGTTTTGGACTTGATAAATAACATATTCCTTCAATTTAGACAAACTACCTTTCTTCTTATGGCCAAATTCTCCGAGCTTTGTCTCGTATAATCTGGATATGTGGTTATATAACCCATAATATCAGCCCCACGCATAAAGGGTGATAAAGAATAGAGTTTTACAAGGGAAAATATAGACTTTTATGTGGAAAAATAATCAAACCTTGGTGGATCCATGCTATGTAGAAATCCTCACCCCATGTTCTCCACTTTGGGACTAAGATGAGTTTAACTTTCATCTAATCGTGCAATGGCAAAAGTTGTAATGATTTATCCCCAAATTTTCATTTGGAAGAGCAATACTATAATAGTTATTGTTAACTGCGTTAGCCGGTTAGCCCAGAAATAATTCAGCTCATATTTATGCCCAATATAATAAGGTAAAAAGTCATTGTAATCGAATTTACGTTGTACTCATTCCCACACAATAAGAAATATGACTGAAGGGTTGAATGATAGTAATAAATAGCTGCAGATATAGGATGATTAATGATATGACAAGATATAATGTCATGCCCTCAACGATGATATTAGTGGACGAATCTTAAAAGTTTTTCAAAGGTATGTAAGCATGATGATTTGTTTTGTAAAGTATAACTCGACCATGACTAAGCATGATTATAATTTCTTTTATGCGGCGAATAGAAATATAGCACTCAGACACTTCTTGATCAATGTTCTTGATTACATGGATGCTTAACAATGATATCTAGGATCTCAAACTTCTTGTTCAGACATTGGACTAAACTGATATCTCATCATAGTCACTCGGGACCATAGTTTTGGGGTCTTAATTTCTTTGTTTCCCTTGGTAATGTAGGAGTTCCCCTGATTGAAGGTTTGAAACGAATCCTCTTGGCCACTAATCACTGAAGGTTTTTGGCAACAAGCGTAAACGTTATATTCTATGGATTTACCCACTAGTGGAAAAAACCTTATTTGCTGCGGTTTTTAAGCCCCTATGGTCTGCGTATTTCGACCCCAACCATTATTGTAGCAGCAACAAATATTAGAGAATGACTGCGGTCAAAATACGCTGGCCAAAAAAGACTAAAGGGCTGCAGACAGGTCAAAAAACCGCAGCCCTTTAGTCTTTTTTCAAAATAAAAAAAAAATTCAGAATTCTAAAACGAATTCTGAAAAAGGACATCAAACCCAGATCTTCAAGAACATCAAACCCAAATCTTCATACACACAAACGAAATTTCATACACACAACCAATACAGATCTAAATTATTATAAAAGGACATCAAAACGAATTAAATGGCATCAAAACGAATTTAGTCTTAAGTATTTTCAGATCTAAATTATTTTTAAATTTAGAGAATTAAATTTCAGATCTGTAATTCTCTAAACTTAAAACGAACATCAAAAAAATGGAAAAACTACTATTATAAAATGAAGGACATCAAAACGAAAGTACAGATCTGAAAAAAATGAAACGAACACTAATGAGAATCAGATCTTCGTTTAGGGAGAGAAATTAGATCTTACAGATCTTCGTTGAAAAATAAAACAAACTTACAGAAATTGAAAAAAACGAACACTATCTCGAACGAACACTAATAAGAAAAATAAAACGAACAGCCTTCAAGGAACATCAAGATCTTCGAATTGAACAGCCTTCAAGGAACATTAAGATCTTCGAATTGACAGCCATATATAAAGAACTCAAAAAACACGAAGGTTTCTTCAGATCTGAAGAACTCAAAAAACACAAAGGTTTCTTCAGATCAGAACAAAATTTACAACCCATAACTTACAAACGATTTAGATCTGAACCTAGATCAAATTTACATCAAATTTACATCAAAAAACGAAGAAAATCTTCAACGTTTAAGGTTTCTTTAAGGTTTCATGAAGAACTCAAAAAAGACGAAGAACGAAATTTACATCAAATTTATAAAAAAAAACGAAGAACCTCGATCTTTAAGGTTTCTTCAAAATCTTCAAGGTTTCTTCAAAAAAAAAAAACGATTTTGATCTGGATTTTGAAGGATGATGAGGCGCCGGTTTTGTGATTTTGAAGAAAATTGATTAGGGTTTTGTTTAGGTTTTGAAGAAAATCGATTTTGATTAGGTTTTGAAGGATGATTTGAAGGTAGGGTTTTGTGATTTTGAAGAATATTGATTAGGGTTTTTTGTGATGAGGAGCGCCGGTTTTAATGAAATAAGTTAAGGAGCTGAGCGCCGTTTTAATGAAATAAGCTAAGGGTTTTAATTAGTTTGGGCCTGGGCTTCATGGCTGCGTACTGTATTAAAACCGCAGCCCTTTAAATTATTTGCTGCAAAAACCTTTTAAAACCGCAGCCTATTTTATTTTTTTTAAAAATTTATATATTGGCTGCGTATACACTAAAACCGCAGCCTATGTCTCGCAGCCAATGTCGTTTTTTCCACTAGTGACCATAGTCAAATATTTGTCCAATAACATTCAAGGATAGTGATAAAAAAATATTTTCATCTGTCCACATGAGTTTTACCTTAAAAACAATAAGAATGCCAAATTCAAAAACTTTGGAGGCATTAGCAAGAGCTTTCAACTATATAAACTTGAGCAAAAGCCATAATTAGCATTTCGAACCCATCGTCTTTACTGAATTATGGAGTAAATAATTGTGAGGGTAAGGAAGAAGCTATGTCTAGTTGAGCATGTAATGTTGACGCTCCTATCAATCTCATCTTCTTAAGGGGTTGTAAGAGACGTGTCAATACTCGAAAACCCATGCAAAAAAGCAAGAGGATCCACAGAATCAACAAAAGTAAAAGCATCAAGAGAGCCTACGGTTGATTCTTCTCCGATCAATAGCCTTCCGGTACAAAATATGGTTCTCAGATTCCATAATATCCTCCCACCACTCCTGCATTTATTAGCAATTTCGAGCAAACGATAAACCATCACACGTGCAGGAGAATTACGCACAATTTTCCAACCTTCTTCTTCTCCAACCATCGTAATTAAACAATTTAGTGATAGGCAAGCTGGTAGTTTGGATTAAGAATCACAGAAATAATTGAGGAAAATTGGGGCAGAATTGTCGGTTCTTTTTAATTTCTTTATTGAAAGGATTTTTTTGGGTTTATAATTGAAAATAAAATATGGGTTCTTCATGATATATGATGGAATTTGATCATCTCACTTCAATTATGGCTCATCTCCCCCTCTTAAACAAATTTTCTCAATCAAAATACGATTAAATATCAAAATCAATCGTTTTGTTCAATTTGTTAAACTGCCAAAATTATTGAAAAAATAAAAAAAGCAGATAGGCAATTGAGGTTATGGTGCAGCGTAGGAGCCATGTCACCATTGCTAGAAATAACTAATTATTGTTCCATGAAAAAGAGAGTCCAAAGGGGGATGAAGGAGGAAGACATTATTACACCTTTTTTTTCAAAGAACCCCAAAAAACTAAAATGTGGGACGTGTCACCCTTTAACAAATTTGATTTTGTATCTTTCATAATAGAGATGGAAACTAATTTTTTGTTAAGAGAGACGACTAATATGTTTGTCGTCCCCACAAACGGCGCCATACTGAATCTGCTAAGAAACAGTCGAATTTATGAAAGAGACTTTAAGTAGAAAGTACTTTCAAATTAAGGGAAGTGAGATGATTTGACCGCCGCGAGTGGTGTCCCTGCAAGCCCTCCGATGCTTAAGTCAGACCAGGAATCATAGATGTGATAAGTGTATGTTTTTGTATAAGAGTAAAATTGTGTACCGTCTTCATGTAGATAAATGAAGTATTTATAGAAATATTGTGGAGGTAGTTACCTCATTCATGGTAATTCATGATGATCATGCTTGTGTAGATGGGAGTAGTGGGTAGTTACTGGAAGTGGTAGTTTAGACGTTGACTTATAGATTGACTTTGACCTTTGACCAGGGGTATTCTCGACAATGCAGGTATACGAGATATTTGACCCGTAACAGGTATGATGTTTTATTTTATGTTGACATGTTGAGCAAAAAGCTGCAATCAAAGTCCACCACAATTGATGATGCAATCAATTAGATAAGTGTTGCTATGAAATATTTTGACAAGTATAGACATGACGAATTTGTTTCTAGTTTGACTAATGCCAAAACTATTGCTGGTGATTTGGGGATTGAGGCTGATTTTCCAACGAAACATTACACACAATACAAAAGGCAATTTGCCGAAAGTGATCATGAAAAAGAGATACAATAATCGGAGTAAGATTTTCGAGTTAACTACTTTCTAGTTTTAGTGGATATGGCCATTACCTCGTTAAATGAAAGATTTGAGCAACTAACTATTTTATAGAGTATTTTGGGTTTTTTTATGTGTTTCAAATAAGTTAAAGTCATTAGATGGATAATCATTGAGAGCATGTTGTGTAATTTTTGTGCGACCTATTCTCAAAATAATATTCATGATGTTGATATAGATATCTATTTTTAGAGTTAAGAGTGTTGCAGAACACTTTACCAGATGGGTTAATATGCTCAATCAGTATTTTGGAATTCGTCAAAGAAGTTCATTGATTTCCTAATGTTTCAATAGCTTGTCGAATCTTATTAACTGTTCCTATCACCGTTACTTTCGGCGAGAGGGGTTTTTCAAAGTTGAAAATATTAAAAACAATTTAAGATCTTCAATTTCACAATAGCGATAAATGGTCTTGCAATGCTCTATATTGAAAAAGATATGCTTGAATCTCTCAATGTAGACACTATTATTAGTGATTTTGCATCAAAAAATGCTCGTATGAGAATTTTTATTTGAGTTTATATTATGTATAGATGAGTACACTTTTTCTTTTTATAATAGTATTAATATTGGTTTTTTATGTTTATATTATAGTCAGGGCCAAATGGCGGCGCCTTATGCACGTCCTAGATTACTAGACTTGTTTGTTTCTGTGCTTTGCTTTTCGTCAGTGTCCTTTATTGCCTCTCTTACCCGTATCGTTTTCTTAGTTATATGCATGTATTCTTTTAGTTGTTTAAGTCACCTGCTATGCTTGCGGCTAGTTATTTTTCTCTATGCTTGGCTAACGTGTGTGATGCAGGAGTTCGGATATATGCAGGTTCTTATCGTTGAAGACTCTTCTTGAGCTGAAGGACTCTTTTGACCGCCCTCTCCTTATGGGTATGAGACACCGTCGAGCCTCCTTCCCCAGACCCTGACCATAGATTTTCTATCTATGTGCGGGAATACTGGGTATGATGATGATGATGATGGTCCATAACTAAACTTTCGTCCGGGACCCCTAAAACCTTGGGACCGACCCTGTCTCTATGTAAAGTGCTAGAGAGGAATAGAGTTCAGAAAAACGCATAGAGAGAATAACCCACACAACGGGTAAACTAACTTTGAAAAGAAAAACCGATGCAAAAACTGCAATACTCACGGGCCGCGAGTTTGGTCGCAAGCTGCGATTGCTACTTCCACAAAACAATAGTTTTTCTTCATCTGCCCATGATTTGCGAGTCATTGCACAATCCGTGAATACCACATGTGCTTAAAACAGAAACTTTACATTAATTATTATTTTCGACAATCATTATACGCTCTAAATAACAACAAAATTTCCCTTCTCAAGTCTCAATCTTTACTAATTTCCATTCCTCTCAAACAAACAAGAAAATTTCTTTAATTTTACCCCAAAATTTCAATTTGCAACCTCAATTCCCCATTGACAAACATACTTTAAAAGGTTTTCTGGTTTTCAAACAATTCCCCATTCAATTAAAGAATCTAATACTCCCTCCGAATCAGTTTAGATGTTCCATTTGGGATTTCAAGGATTTTAAGGGTTGAGTGGGGTCCATTAAAAAGGTAATAATTGAATATTTAATTGATTAAATTATTTGTAAAGGTGGTAGTTAATGTATTGAGAATTGAAAAAGTGGGATAAAAGAGGTAATTGGGTATTTAAGTAAAAAAAAATAGACAAAAAAAAAATGAGACATCTAAACTGATTTGGAGGGAATTGTAATTAATAAAAGTAAAGTGTTACGCAGAATCCAATTTTACTATTTGAATATCCTGTTGTATAAATTTGGTAGGTATAGAAATTGGATCGGAATCAAATCATAATTGATGAATGATGACAAAGTATGCACGTGTAAAAATAGTTGTTAAACAATTCTCAGTTTCTCACCCCTCGAGTCTCACGAGTCACGTGCCAACATCTTTCTTTCCTCCTCCCTCGCTCTTCCAAATAAATTTCCTCACTTCCCCTATTCCCTTCAACAAAACAATACTCAAATTTCCCCCTATTTGCTATTTCCTGAACCCCCTTCTCTCTTGTCCACTTTTTCTCTCTCCTCCTTCCCGGCGATGGAAGCCCGGCGACGACAACCTCTTCAGCCGCCGCAATTGAAACTCTCCTGTCGGAATACAATCTCCGGGGAAGTTTCTCCTCGAGCTTCTGACGCTTTGCCTCTTCCTCTATACCTCACTAATGGTGTTTTTCTGACGCTTTTCTTCTCCGTCGTGTACTTTCTCCTTCAACGTTGGAGGGAGAAAATACGTGATTCTATTCCTCTTCACGTTGTTTCTCTATCTGAAATTGCCGCTATTGTCACTTTCTTAGCATCGTTTATCTATCTCCTTGGGTTTTTCGGCATTGGTTTTGTTCAATCCTTCATTTCTCCTCGTTCTTCTTTCGGGGAAGAAGACGAAGAAGTTATCTTGAGGCAAGAGAAACAAATCTTCAGAGATGATAAACGTATTCCATGTGGAATTCCAATTCCTTTGCCGGAAAAGGTTTTGGAAGTTCAAAAATTCCCGAAAAACTTGGATCTCATCCCGGAAGATGAAGAAATTGTTGAATCTGTTGTTAATGGAACAACTCCATCTTATTCGTTGGAATCCAAGTTAGGAGATTGTTTCCGAGCAGCAAAGATTCGACGAGAAGCGCTACAAAGAATAACAGGGAGATCATTAATGGGATTGCCATTGGATGGATTTGATTACGAGTCAATTCTAGGGCAATGCTGTGAAATGCCGGTTGGTTTCGTGCAAATTCCTGTGGGAATTGCGGGACCATTGTTGTTGGATGGGAGAGAGTATTCGGTTCCGATGGCGACAACGGAAGGTTGTCTGGTTGCGAGTACGAATCGAGGGTGCAAGGCGATTTATCTATCAGGTGGTGCTTCTAGTGTGATTTTAAAGGATGGAATGACTAGAGCTCCAGTTGTTAGGTTTGGATCAGTAAGAAGAGCTGCTGAATTGAAGTTTTTCTTGGAGGATCCTGCTAATTTTGAGACGGTTTCCCTCGTTTTTAATAAGTACGTAATTTTTTTTTGTTTTTATTTGCACTTGGTATGAAAACGATTGATGGTTTTTTGTCGAATTTTGAATGGTTTTTGTTGTTTTGATTTTTGGTTGACTAAACTCCCTTTGATGTTGATGTTTTTAGGGAAAGTTATCTATAATTATCCACAGTTTTAGTATATTTGTTATTATGATGATTATGAATTTGAACATTTTGTGGTTTATAGACATGAAATTCATACTTTATTGTTTGGTAAATTCGAGAAAATGGATTAATAGAGTATCTAAGATGGTAGATAATCAAAAGGTTGGAGAAGTTTAATATCTTTTATATATGAATGACTAGTGGGACTTATGAGACTGATTTAAGTCTTTTGGATTAAGGTTTTCACATTGTGTTGTAGTGGGTGTCTAAGTTAATACTCCCTCCGAACCAATTTCGTTGTCCCATATGCTTGGGCACGATTATTAAGGGTGGTGTGGGGTCCATTAAAAAGGTGGTAGTTGGGGTATTTTAATTGATTAAATTGATTGTAAAGGTGGTAGTTGGAGTATTATAAGTACTAAAAGTGAGGGTATTTTGGTCTTTACTTGTGTGAATATGGGGTATTTAGGTAAAAAAAATTGACAAAAAAGGAAATGAGACAATTGATATAAATTTGCCAAATAAGTAAGTACAAGATTAAATGAATATCAAGCCTTATGAACATTAGGCTGGGTAGAGCGGAAGGAAAAGTCAAATGCTGATATATCTGGTAGTTTCACTTATATCTTTAGTTATTGATTTGCTGATCTACTTTATCTAAATTTAGGGATTGGGAATTTTTATTATGATGATTGATATTGTTATGTGAGTATTCCTTGTAAATGTTATTACGATTGTTAGAGAGTAATTTTATGGTGTTTTTTCTTTGTGGAATGATAGGTCTAGTAGATTTGCAAGGCTTCAGGAAGTGAAGTGTGCTGTTGCTGGAAAGAACTTGTATGTCCGGTTTACATGTAGTACTGGTGATGCTATGGGGATGAACATGGTTTCAAAAGGTGTTCAGAATGTGTTGGAGTTTCTTCAGAGTGATTTCCCTGATATGGATGTTATTGGCATAAGTGGTGAGCGCAATTTATTTCACTTTGATTGCTAAAAAAATAAGTTTAGAATTAAAAGGGGTTTAATCTAAGCATTTTTCATTTCTTTTGGGCATTTTATTTTTGGTTAATATTTGTCGTCTTTGGTGATGTGAAGTTTTGGAATCTTACGCAGGATTCTCATAAAATTGATTCGATTCTTACGTTAGTGTAATTAAAGTTGAACCTTTTGGAAATTGACAGGAAACTACTGTTCAGACAAGAAGCCTGCTGCTGTGAATTGGATAGAAGGGAGGGGGAAGTCTGTCGTCTGTGAGGCTGTCATCAAGGAAGATGTTGTGAAGAAGGTTCTCAAGACAGACGTCGCTTCACTGGTTGAGTTAAACATGCTCAAGAATCTAACTGGATCTGCCGTGGCAGGGGCACTTGGTGGCTTTAACGCTCATGCTGCGAACATCGTGTCCGCCATCTATATTGCCACCGGGCAAGATCCAGCTCAAAATGTTGAGAGTTCTCATTGTATTACAATGATGGAAGCCATTAATGATGGCAAAGATCTTCATGTTTCAGTTAGTATGCCTTCTATTGAGGTAATTCGACTCTTGTTACATTCATCTTTGCTTACTGCAGTAATTGCAATTATGCTAAATATAGTCGTCTATTAATCAGAAATACGTTTCACAGCACATCGACTAAGGTTTCAAAATGTTGGTCTATTGATATTGTTTACGACACAGTTAACACCCACTTGTGCATGTGAAACATAAAAATAGTACATTAGGTACTGTCAATTTGCTTTGTCTACATACAAGCCACGCCATGAATTGAGGAGTGTTTTTGAGTTAGCTTGAATCTTGTAGGGCGCTCATGAAGGACCACTGTCAGAATTATGTTTGTTAGATGTGAAATGCTGTAATGGTAGGGTTACATCATACAAAAAGTACTAATTTGTGGTTTCAGTGTGGATGCTTTTGAGTTTGGCCAGATTGCATCACATGTTAGTTGTGACTACTAAGTTTTGTGTGGCATGTTTGCGGGTGTATTCCAACATTGGTCACCATGTATTCATGAAATATAGGACCATTTGAATAATAGGCAAATGCCCCGCCCCTATCATCAATAATTATATTTTGGAATTACATTTTGTAAAAATCGTAAAAAGTTCACACCCATCTTTTAAAAAAAATGGTTTATCCTTCAAATATAATACAATGATAATTTCTGAAGTATACTAATACTATGTATACCAATACTGTTCGGTTTCTGTATGTTTTGTTTCTAGTTGACTGGGCTTTGGAAGTTTGCTTATACTCAACTTTTTGCTTCTGCTATCAGGTTGGGACAGTAGGTGGTGGTACCCAACTAGCTTCTCAATCAGCATGCCTTAACTTGCTGGGAGTGAAGGGTGCAAACAGGGAGGCTGCCGGAGGAAATAGCAGGCTTTTGGCCACCATTGTTGCTGGTTCTGTTCTTGCCGGTGAACTCTCTTTGATGTCTGCGATTGCTGCCGGGCAACTTGTAAAAAGCCACATGAAATACAACCGATCAAGTAGAGATATTAGTAAACTTTCCTCCTAGACAGAACGGCTGCTTTGATGTGATCAGAATCTCCAATCTACTGATATTGTCGAAGCACAGGAAGATTATATCACCAAATGAAGTTGTCGAAAATGGAGGAGAAAAAGAAAAGGGAGATGCACAGTGATTAGCTAACAGCCTTTTGTTGTATAGAAAATTCAGATATCTTCTCCCTCTGTTTTTAGCTTCTTGGAGGTTTGTGTGAAATAGGAGAAAGGTTTAGATCTTTACCTCCTGTGTTTCTTCTACTTCTTTACAGAATGCTACATTGTTGATCATTATGATCCTGTGTTGAACTTTCAGTTTTGCATCTTTCATAAATAAAAGCGAATGTCTATAAATAATTAATTCTATTATTTCTTTCGAAAACATTAAGCAAATTCTACTCCCCCTCCTAATGAGAATAAGAGGGAGTATAATATTGTATTAATATACAACTGGTCTTTAGCGAGACCGTCTCAAATTGAGATAAGGTTGGGCCGGCTCAATTTGCGTTCCTTATATGCTTTATCTCTTCTTTTTCATTTTTTTGGGCATTTTTCAATTTTAATCTTAAAGGTTTTAATTTTGTCCTTAAAGATATCAATTTCAATTTAGGTAGAAATTGATTTGTTTAACGCCACAATCGATCACTTATAGGTTCACATTGAAATTTTTACTTTTATTGATATGTTTAAGTATTACTTTACATTGAAATTAGAGATGGTCATGGGGCGGGTCTGGAGCGGGTCCAACCGGACCCGGACCCGGACCCTTTTAATTTTTTGAGATCCAGACCCGGATCCGGACCCTAAGGGTCCAAAATTTTCAGACCCGGACCCGTACCCTCCGAATATGATGGGTCTAGGGTCCTTAATGGGTCCTTAGTGGGTCTAAAATAAGTCTCTTTGATTTGTCAAATTTGAAACATTTGTAACTCATTGCATTTTTCATATATTTGTAAGAGAGAGCTATTATCGTACTTTACAAATATTTAATACCAATTTAACATCTAAACTCGCATAACGTCACCAATATACGCATAATTTTATTATAAACACTAGTTCGAGTCCATGAAATAAGGGTAATTGGGTTAACACTTAGCAAGTAGCATATATACTATTTATATGTATTATGATTATATGAAAAGAAAATAAGTGTTGAGGGCATAATTCATATGTAGATGACAAATAAAAATGGAGAATTTAATATTTATAAGGGTCCAAGGGGCGGGTCCAGGGTCCGGATATTGGACCCGGACCCGCCAATTAATTTTTAGATCCAGATCCGACCCGGATCCGATGGGTCTCAAAAAATAAGACCCATACCCTTAAAAAAGGGGCGGGTCTGGGGCGGGTCCAACAGGGTCTTGGACCCGTGACCATCCCCAATTGAAATTGATAGCTTTAAGGTTAAAATTGATACCTTTAAGGTCCAAATAGAAAAATGCTCAAAAAATGAAAAAAAAAGGAATTCTGGAGGGATATAGGTGCGTGCGTGTAGAACACACGCCTGCAATGACAATGGGTTGGCCCAGTTGTGGTCTTAGAATAGGATGGTTTATACCAGTTTTGTGTTAATAAATGTGTGCACTCCTCCCTCTACTCTAATCATAAATGAATTGGGTTTTATGCCATTTGGATAGTTGGTGCGCATCTTATTCGAGGAGTGGGTTTTTGATTTTCACGTGAAATTGGGTGTGTTCCAATTTTGAATTGGGCTTTCTTGGGAAACGTGCAAATCTTCAAACAAATTAGGACTTGTTGACTTGTTCCTGGACCGAAAATGCACTCAAACGTGGGTTTTGTAGAATTCTTGGAGCCGAACAAATAATCCCAATTAAATTGGGTCTTGTTGCATATTCTTCGCTAGAATGGTAATTCACCCAAAATTGATGAATTGATAGTTATCCTTGATGTCGAATAACCAAGGATAAGGATGGACACTTTTCCCTTGGAATGTCACGCCGCTTCCTCACTAATCTCTAAGACCGTTCTATGATCTTTGGAGAGTAATGACTCTTCTTGAGTTGATGATTCTCTTCAAGACTCAAGTAAGACAATAGAAAATAGAAGTATTACAAATACTCTAATTTGGAAGGAAATGAAAACTTGAATTAATGAATGCCCCAAAATGTATACATGAGGGTCTTATTTATAGATTTGCCCCCTTACTTTATTTTCAAGATTCTAAAGGCTAAGACTAATGTTTTAGAAAAAGCTAAAGGCTAAAAAAAAACGAGAGAATAATATCTCATATAAAATGGAGACGACTAATACTATATTTAATACAATTAGTAGTGTCGCTCTTATTTGATCCTCGACGGCTTTCTTCAATCACGTGATGCCATTAAGATAGTTGGTGCGCGTCTTATTCGAGGAGTGTGATGGAGAGATTGTCTCTGGATTGTTTGTATATGCACCAAGGCGGGAAGTAGCTACTTTTCTTGGTTCAAATACTTTATTAAAGTGCTAAGGATTTTGTCAATTATCATAGTGCGAAACAATTGGATAATAATATGGTTAGATATTACCTTATAAAACAGATGCTAGAATAATATCTTGGAAAGGAATATTTCTGGATTGTTTGTATATGAACCAAGGCGGGAAGTAGCTACTTTTCTTGGTTCAAATACTTTATTAAAGTGCTAAGGATTTTGTCAATTATCATAGTGCAATACAATTGAATAATGATATGATTAGATATTACCTTATAAAACAGATGCTAGAATTATATCTTGGAAAGGAATATTACTTAAACTAGTAAAGTTGTATTTTTTTGATGATCGTTGAAAGTAATAGTAGTTGAGAAATCTTCAATAATAGCATATTATGTTGCTATATGTGTGTTTTGTTTGCGTAAAGCATACTAAGGGTATTTTTAATGACTCCTTGTGAATTTATAAGCTATAATAAGATTGCATGAGTTACTTCTAATTTATATTACTTTAACTTTATATCTCAAACTTTTAGCATTCTTTAAGTTTCTAAACTCTCAATTTATGGTGCAATGCATTAGGACATCTGAAAAGAATAGTGATTAAAATAAAATTAACTAAGATTAATTAGCCTTACATTACTTCTGAGTTATATGCTCTTATAAAGCTAAAAAGACATTATTTATATTGATATTAATAAGAATTTATAGGGTACGGTCTATGTCAACGATAATTATTCCATTACATTGAAAACCACTTTTAATTAGACTTTTTATTGATAATTTGCATTGCATTTAGGGAAGATGAAGGGATGAATTTCAAACCAACAACCTAATATTGTAAGTGTGACATTTGGCATAAAGTGCTTGTAAAATGCATTTTAAAAGTGACACTTGGCATAAAGTGCTTATGAATTAGTATCTTGTAAGATATCATCTGAAAGAGTATTGAATTCATGGTCCAAAGAGCACGCAAGAGTATTTTAACCTTCACCATGCCTCACTAAGGAATGTTGGTGCTCGGGTAAGTACATGTGATTGATAAGGTTCCACTTTGTTTTGCATTTAGTACTTAGGCAAGCAAATGGTTGTCGCTTGGGCGAGTACGTGGTTGTTGTTTTAGCGGGCATGTTGTTGTAGCTCGGGAAATCAACTATGATATGTTTCCTTTTACAGAATTCTATCCCCAATTCTCTTTTTTGCTTTTACTTATAACAAGTTTTTATTTCTTCCATATAAAGAGACACTATTGAGATTTATGAGACTTTACTTAAGATTTCGAAGAGTATCTGGTGTTTGGGAGTTTGGGAGGCCCAAAAGCGAAAGTTTGAATTACATCTAATTTCCTTCTAGTGGTATGTTTGGGAATGATGATTTCATTTTCAAATGTGGATTTGACTTGAAGTTAGTGTTTGGCAATAACAAGAATTGAAATTTGGATTTGAGCCAAATTCACCAATGTTATAAAAGTAGTTAATTAAAATGAGGATTTGAGAATGACACCCAAATCCTTGTCATTTCAAATTCTTCATTATGATTTCATAATTGAAATCCACAATTTCAAATGAAATGTGTGTTTCCAAACGCTACCTAGGCTTTTATGAGCGACATTGGTACAAAGTTCTTGCTTAATTTCCTTGGTTAGTTGTGTTATCTAGTCTTTTCATTTGCGTGAAGAATTTTTCGACTTCCTAATTGGGGTGTTGCTTTCTTTACTTCTTTATTCATCAATTTTACAAAAAAATATCCTTTTAGCCCTACTAAGATAAATAGCTCATGAGATACCTAATGGGGTGTGAATTCAACAAAAATAATGTTTGATTTTATAATTACCACAAATTAGATTATTTATGAACTTCTTGCTTTGCTTGTACAAATTAATTCACATTGGTTTTAGCATCAAATAATAGCCTTTTGCTTAATAGTTAGGGATGGCAATGGGTCGGACTCGGCACGGACTATCCACCCTCCGACTTTGCTCCGAATAAATCTCGGACTTTTTTTTTTCAGTCCACCTCCACTCGGAGTCGGAGTATGCATACTCCAACATTGCTCCGACTCGGACTCTCGGACATCCGGCGGACTTCGGATTATTATCAAGATTTATTTTTATCGATACTGCATTTATAATTTAAGGGAAATTCCACATGGTAGCATCCAATTTTGATAAAATGCCAGTGGTAGCACTTTTTTAAGAAAATTCCACATGGTATAGCATCTAGTTTATGCATTATCTAATTGTCGTATCATTTTCCGTTAGGTTCTTGTTAAATTCTGTTAAATTCATCATTTTGTAAGTTTTTTTTCCACATGTTAGCATCTAGTTTTTGTTAATTTATCATTTTAACTTTTAATTCACTATTTTAATGTTTAATTCACCGTTTAATTCATTAACGCTCATAAATGTTTAATAATTTTATTGAAAAATTATAAGAAACTATCTAATCGGGTTGAAACAAGTACTTATTCGTCTATCTTTCGATACGTCAACCGAAAAAGATATTTGACGTCATTTTTACCTGTAATAACGATTTTTTTTTCAAAAAACGGACGTTGCAAATATCCTTATGGGGTAACTCTTTCGAAAATCCGGTCGAAACAAATACTTATACGCCTATTTTCCGTTACGTAAACCGAAAATGATATTTGGGACCTTGGGTACTCTCTAAAATAGTGGAATGGATTTTGGTTTCTAAAAGATGAAATAATTGGGTTTGGGACCTTAGGGTTTGTTTTTATTTTTTTTATTCCTATGTTAAAATTAATCAAGGGCTAAGATTAAAAGAAATTTGAAATCAATGGTTAGAATCCAAAATTCATGTGACATTCAAAGTTGTATGTGATTGGCTATTGAAAGTTTTTAAGGATTGATGAGGTGGACATCATCAAAACCATTCATTCATCCACATTACATATCATCAATTGCTTAAATTTAACTAATGGTAAAATACAATTTTAATTTCTTAAAAAAGCTAAATAGCAATAAAATTGAATAAGAATTATATAGAATTATGAGGTTATTAGTGATTTAAATATAATTAAATAAAATTTTAATTTGTTATTAGCGGTTTAATTTCGTTTCATTCATAATAATTGACAACTTACAACTAAATCTTTTATATACTATCGATTAACTATCTAATTGATTATCATATAGATTAATAGTTTAATTTAGTTAGTTTTAGGTTTCATTATACTTAACTACTCAAAACTATGTAAGAGTAAGACTATGACTCTATGAGTCCATATTCCATAATAGTCCAATCGATTATTTTGATTAGTTTCGTTCATTCAACTTAACCAAACTTACAATATTCAATCTCACTTACAATTTAACGACATAGTTTCAAGTCTATATAACTATATTAGAAGAGTTCCAATTTCCAATTAAATCTTTATTAAACAATTGATTAAGTATCTAATTGATTATATTAATTAGTATATAGATAGACTAATACTATAATTCTAATAGTTTATTTAAGTTAGTTTTAGGTTTTATTATACTTAAATAACTTCAAATAAAGTCAAAATTATGTAAGACTGTAAGTCTATAATAATCTAATCGATTGTTTTGATAAAATTGATTAAATTTACAATATTCAATCTCTCTTACAATGTAATTAGTCACTCATGCTCATGACTCATATAGTCAGATGTCAAGTTTACAATTTTGCTTAGAATAAACTTATTTTCATATAAAATTTAAAATTTTCAAAATATAAAAACGCCTTAAATTAAAATTTGAGTCGGATGTCGGGTCGAATCGGAGTCGGGTCGAGTCGGAGTCGAAGTCGGATCGGAGTCGGAGTCGGTCGGATTATCGGACTTTTTTTGCGGTCCAACTCTAGCTCGGAGTCGGATTGTATAACCGGAGTCGGAGTTGGATTTTTCCCGACTCGAAGTCGAATCGGATAAAAAACCTCGGATCGAGTCGGATCAGGGGCGGATTCGGACTGAATTGCCATCCCTATAAATAGTCATTATAACTTTGATTGGAGGAAATACATATTTTGATCATCATACTCATTTTATTTTCGTTCATAGCAAGCAATGATCAAAGAGGTAATAGACGATAGATCATAGCCTTATCATAGAAGACTGCAACTAGTAAAACCCTTTGCTTGTAAAAGTACTGTAAAACCAAAGTGAAACTAGTAAAACCCTTTGCTTGTAAAAGTACTGTAAAAGCAAAGTGAAACAAGAAAAACCCCAAGCACAACAAGACAAGTATACAAACCACTAAAAATAATAATCACTATGACACAAGCACAATCATTTTTTATTAATTTTGTTATATGGTCCCGGCAGGGGCTCGAACCCGCGACCTTCGGCTCATAAGACCAACGCTCTAACCAACTGAGCTACGGGACCTTATTGATGTGTGTTGTTTTCTTTGCTTCTTTGTTCTTCAATTTCACAAAAAATATCCTTTTAGCCTTACTAAGATAAATATCTAATGAGTTACATAACACGTTTTGAATTCAATATTGATGTGAAGGGTTTGTTTTACAATTACCACATATTAGATTATTTACGAACCTCTTGCTTTGCTTGTACAAACTAATTTACATTGTTTTAGCATCAAATAATAATCTTCTACTAAATAGTCATTATAACTTTGATCTGATGGAGGGAATACATATTTTCATCATCCTACTCATTTTATTTTGTTGATAACAAGCTATGATGAAAGCGGTAATAGACGATAGATCATAGCCTTATCACAAGAGAGTGCAACAAGTCAACCCTCTGCTTGTAAAAGTATTGTAAAACCAAACAGAGATATGAGAAACGCCAAGCACGATTAGACAAGTTTTGTAACAGGCTCCAAATTCGTAATCTTATTCTTTCGATTAAATATTTCGATTTCTCAATTCGAATTTCTTATTCGTTGGTTGTCTAATTCTAATAACCTTTAATTCCTTAACCTTTTTTCATTTTTGTAATTTCTTCCAAGTATTAAACATAAAAAAATTAATAATAAACTATTTTCTTAAATTTTTTTATATGCACTAAAATATTATTTTTTATTTTATATTACGATAAGTTAAATGTTCATATTGTATTTACGGTTTTGTTGAAACGTTATACGTTTTAATTTCGTTTCCTTAAACAAACTTTACTACTTATTATTTTAACCTTACAACTTTGATTTAAATATTTTATACCTAAAACTGAACCATATTTTTATTATTAACTTTAAGTATAGTTTTAACCAAAATTTTCTAAATAAACTATAAAATTTTCATTATCAAACCTTAATCAAACTTATCCATTATTCTTAAACATATTCACTTGTATAAACTAAAACAAAAATTTGATGAACCAAAATCCTTTCAATATTAACCCATGATGTTCATCACTTACACAAGCTATCAACATTTCCTTACACAAGTTAACCTATTTTCTACACTCCGAACTCGTACACATTCACTTACACACTTGAACTTTCACACAATCTAATGAGCTACTAAGTTGCCCAAACTCATTAATAATTAATACTCCCATAGCCATGAGTTCTCTTACACCACCATGATCAAATCTTTCTAACATTCTTTCTTATATCTTCATTAAAATCTTACTAACTTTATACCTTTTTCATTTGTTGAAGAATCAAATGAAGATGGAGCTTGATCTTATCACTTCTTAAGTCAATAATCATCAACTTTTGAAAAGTCAAGTATTATCATTTCGGAGCTTGGATATCATTTTTTGCGTAATTAAAGTTTTACTTCTTTGAAGCTTGGAGCATTGAAGACCTGCTTTTCTTGAGCTTATTTCTTTGAGTTATTTTTATGCGAAAGTTGGGATTGTTTTGAGCGGATCACGCAAAGTTGGGATTATTAATCTCCATTATCCTTCTTATTTCCATGACAAAAAAGTGATTTACCTGTTATAACCGGTTACCATATTAAAGGGTATGTCCTGAGCAACAAAGTGGCAAAGTTAGGTATATTAGAAAATAATCAAAAGTTGGGATTGTTTTGAGCGGATCACGCAAAGTTGGGATTATTAATCTCCATTTATCCTTCTTATTTTCCTATTATTATTAATGTCTTGCTTGGTTTAGTACCACCTTTGGAGGAAAATGGTACACATTCTCTTAACTCTCTAGTTCGTTATGTGATATTTATCTATGCACTAGTGGAAAAAATTACATTTGCTGCGCAACATTTGCTGCGGTTTAATTCATACGCAGCAATTAATGGTAGGAAAAATTAGGCAAAAAAAAGAAATTATCAAAGGCTGCGGTTTTTATACTGACCGCAGCAATAAAACATGGATACAGCAAAGGCTACGGTTCCTTATACTGACCGCAACAAATAATAAGGCGCCCTAATTAAATAATTTCTAACGTTCATTTTTATGCCCTACTGTTCTATTCACACAAAAACGCATATCTTCTCTCAAACCCACAAAAAAACACCATTGTTGTTCTTGCTCACACGAAAACGCCATTGTTGTTCTTGCTCACACGAAAATTCTTGCTTTTCATCATTATCTTTTTCCTCTTCAATCTTCTAAAACCACGAATTGTTCTTGAAAAAACGACCCTTTCTTGCCTTCGAAATTCTTCTTGCCTTCAAAATTCTTCTTCTTTTTCGAAATTCTTACTGTCATACTTCTTCCTTGCTCTTCTCAAACCCACGAATTGCTCTTTCAATTTAGTGTTCTTTTTCAGTTTGTTGTTCACCGGTAATTTGGGCTTGCTCTTCTCAAACTTGCTTTTTTAACCCACGAAAAATTAAAAAAAATTGGGCTTGATTCTTGCTCTTCTTCAAGGTATACCCATTGTTGTCAAGCTTCATTAGTTTTGTTTAGGGCTTAGTTTTTTATACTAATTTTAAATTTGTTTTTCATTGTATATGTTATACACAACCCACCATTATTGTCTTCTTCAAGTTCTTTCAAGGTATATGTAGTTGTTGTTTTTCAATTTATCATATATATCTTATCTAATATCCTACCTCTATATATATATATATATATTATATTATATATATATATATATATATCTATATATTATATAGTATATATATATATATATATATATATATATATATATATATATATATATATATATATATATATATATATATTATATAGATATATACACATATATGTTTATATATATTTTATATACATTTCTATATTATATATATATATGAATCATATGTTTGTATTTAGTTTCATTTATTTATTAAGTGTTAGTTTTTAGTTTTAAATTTATCATAATTTTTTTATAGTATGTAAATTAGGTTAATTAGGGTTGTTTATGGTTAAATGAATGAGTTGGTTGATGTTGATTATTGATAAATTTGGTTGTAGTAGGGGTTTTTTAGTTTTAAATTAGGTTTAATTAGGGTTGTTGATTATTAATAAATTTATCATAATTTATGAATGTGTATGTATGTTTTGTTATATTGTTAGGTAATTATTTCATTTTAATTATGAATGTGTGTGTATGTAGTTGTGGTTTTTAAGTTTTAAATTTTTCATAACTTATTTTATGAATGTGTATGTATTTGTGGTTTGTTGTTGTACATATATGTTTGGTTATAAAAAATTAGAATATGAATTATAAAGTATGAAGTTGTGCAATGTTAATTATTATAAGTGATTTTATTTTACTGCATATATAAAATTAGTATATTTGGTATAAATAAGTATACATTTTAAGGGTTGAATATGTTTGGTATAAATGTGTATAACATTTTTAGGGTTGAATATGTTTGGTATAAATAAGTATATATGTGTATTAATTTTGTTTTGAATTAAAGAATCACACTTAGGTTGACAAAAGATCGTTCTTGGATGTATGGAAGCATTGAATCGTCGGAATTTATTGATGGCGTATTAGAATTTTGTAGTGTTGCGGTTGAACATCAAGTTAGGACGGGGGGAGTTGGTTTTTATTGTCCATGTGTCAATTGTGGCAATGTATCAAAGGTAGATAGTGTTTATATCCTTAGGGAGCACATACTTCGACGTGGGTTTAGGCCTCAATATCATGTTTGGGTTTGGCATAGTGAGGAGGGAGTTTACAAGGAAAATAGTGTTGTTGAGGATGTCAATAATGTGACTGATGTCAATGAGGATGTAGTGGATGAAGAGAATGTTGATGAGGATGTGGATCGTGTTGATGAGATGATGGAGGGAGTCGAGGATGAGTTAGGAAAACGTCCTCGTGTATTTGACTTGTTGACAGAGGCTTCTCCAAAGCCTTTGTATCCTGGATGTACAAAGTTCACCAAACTTACAGCAGTTTTGACGATTTTCAACATTAGTCAAAGTTCAATTGGAGTGACACTAGTTTCACAATGTTATTAGAAGCGTTAGGTGAGATGCTTCCCGAGGGAAATGAACTTCCAAAGTCGACATACTATGCCAAAAAGCTAATGTGTCCTTTCGGGTTAGAGTACCAGAAGATTCATGCGTGTCCGAATGATTGTGTATTGTATCGGAATGAAAACGAGAACTTAGAAGAGTGTCCTAGGTGTGGGTTATCGCGTTACAAGCGTAAAGGGGATCGAGATGCTAAAGGGCCCCCGGCTAAGGTATTGTGGTATCTTCCAATAATACCAAGATTCAAGCGCTTGTTTTCTATAAAGAAAGATGCGTTAAATTTGAGGTGGCATGCAAATAGGGTGAAAAAAGATCACTTGCTCACACATCCATTCAATTCTCCGGAGTGGAAGAGTATTGATAGGTTGCACAAGACTTTTGGGGATGAAGTTCGTAATTTAAGGCTCGGACTGTGCACGGATGGAATGAACCCATTTGGCAATCTTAGTTCTCAACATAGTACTTGGCCGGTACTTTTAGTGATTTATAATTTGCCACCTTGGTTGTGTATGAAGCATAAGTACATTATGCTTTCGCTTCTTATCTTGGGTCCTAAGCAACCTGGTAACGACATAGATGTATATCTTGCACCTCTCGTTGAGGATTTGAGAAAGATGTGGGACGATGAAGGAGTTTCCGTGTTTGATGCATATGCTAATGAGGAGTTCACCTTGCGTGCAATGCTTTTATGCACCGTTAACGATTTTCCTGGCATATGGAAACTTATCAGGGTATAAGAACAAAGGGAAGAAAGCGTGCCCAATATGCATCGATGGCATGGATTCCACGTGGATTCCTAAGTGCAAACATGTATTCATGAACCATCGAAAGTTCCTCCCACGAGATCACCAATACTGTAAGAAGAAGAAGATGTTCAACGGGGAGGTTGAGGACCGTGCAGCTCGTTGACCGTTGACCGGTTATGAGGTATACGAACAGGTTAAGGGGGTTGAAACCGTATTTGGTAAAACAGGGCAAGTGCAAGGGGGTGAAGATCGACTGTGGAAAAAAGATTCAATCTTTTGGACGCATTCCATATTGGAGAGATCTACATGTTAGGCATTGTCTTGATGTTATGCATATAGAGAAAAATGTATGTGATGCCATACTCGGGACTCTCATGAACATTTCAGGTAAGACAAAGGATAATAAGGCCGTGCGAGATTACTTTGAATGTAAGGGTATTCGTCCGGAGTTGTGGGCACAGGTTAAGGGGAGTAAGAAAAGAGAAAGAACTGATGAAGTTGGTGGTAGTAGCAAGGGAAAGGTCGGTAAGAAGATGAGTAGTGACAATGTTTATTTGCCTCCAGCTTGCAACACATTGTCCAAAGCAGACTAGCGGGCCTTTTGTGAGTCTTTGTATGGCATTAAGGTTCCGTCTGGGTACTCATCGAACATGAAGAGATTTGTGACCCTAAATGGTGAATTGAAGTTGGGAAGCATGAAATCTCACGATTGCCATGTAATGATGCAAGTATTCTTACCGATCGCATTACGTGGAATACTGCCAAACCATGTGAGATATGCTATTACCGAGTTATGTTCGTTCTTCAACACTATTTGTAGTAAAGTTCTTGATCCCTTTAAACTTGATGCTCTTCAAGTTGACGTGATTGTAACTTTATGCAAGTTTGAGATGTATTTTCCACCTTCTTTCTTTGATATAATGGTTCATCTTATTGTCCATCTCGTTCGTGAAATCAAGCTTTTAGGTCCAGTTTTTTTTAAGGTGGTGTTATCCTTTTGAGAGACACATGGGTGTTTTACAAAACAAAGTGAGGAATCCAGCACAACCAGACGGGAGTATGATTCAAGGCACTGTAAGCGATGAGATTGGTAACTTTATAGCCGAGTATATGGCTATGGCAAAGCCTATTGGACTTCCCACCTCTCGACATGAAGGAAGACTTGAGGGAAAAGGAACAATTGGCTCCAAAACAATCACACCTCCTCGAGACAGTCTTCTACAAGCACACCTGTATGTGTTGCATCATATTCCAGAAGTCCATCCTTTTTTGAATGAGCATTTTGATATATTGCGCGCAAAATATCCTTTTAAAGGTGATAGGACATTGATGCAGTTGCATAACAAGACGTTTATTGATTGGTTTCATAATCGAGTAATATGTGAAGAACTAAAGGGTGTATCTGAAATTATTAAATGGTTAGCTTTTGGTCCTCGTGATGATGTCAGCAAATATGAGGGTTACGATGTCAATGGGTTCACATTTTGGACTGAGGGTCAAGATAAGAAGTCATCGTATCTGCAGAGTATGGTTTCTATTTTGTCGTCATCTACATTTTACGCAAGTGCCAAGGATCAATCGCTGGTTGATGCTAAATCGGTATACTACGGGCGGGTAAATGAAATATGAGAGCTTGACTACTTTACTTTTACTATGGGTCTTTTCAAATGCAAGTGGGTGGATAATAATCGACGATACGTTAAAAATGATGACCCTTGTGGATTCACTCTTGTGGACTTAGCTCGTTTGCGTGATAGTGAGGAGCCATTCATACTAGCCAGTAGCCACACAAGCCAAGCAAGTATTCTACATTGTAGACCCTGCTGATTAAAAATGGTCTATTATTGTACCGGGAAAGAGAAGTATCCTTGGTATAGGTGATGTTGAGGATGAGGAAGAATATGATGCTTTTGAAGACTCCCCACCCTTTATCAATCCAAAGTTGGTGAATGAAGATGATGAAGATGTTAGTTATATGCGTGTAGATCACACGGAAGGAATACATTGGAATTAAGTGGTTCACAAGGTATATATTATTGTATTAAAGTAGTTAAAATTTGAATTTGCAATTTTCACGTTTTTTAAGCTTTTTTGGCACTTTCGTGCATAAAGTAGCTCAAACGTGGTTTGTTACGCATGAAACTTGACACACATAACTAATAGGTATATATTATTATGTTGAAGTGGTTACAATTGAAAATATTAGTCATATGCTTCAAATTGGGTATTAAGTTGCGTTTTTAAGGTTTTCTAAAGCTTTTTTGGCACTTTCGTGCATAAAGTAGCTCAAACGTGGTTTGTTACGCATGAAACTTGACACACATTACTAATAGGTATATATTATTGTGTTGAAATAGTTAGAATCGAAAATTATTGTCATATGCTTCAAATTGGGTATTAAGTTGCGTTTTTAAGGTTTTTAAAAGCTTTTTTGGCACTTTCGTGCATAAAGTAGCTCAAACGTGGTTTGTTACGCATGAAACTTGACACACATTACTAATAGGTATATATTATTGTGTTGAAGTGGTTAGAATTGAAAATTATTTGGGTATTAAGTTGCGTTTTTAAGGTTTTTTAAAGCTTTTTTGGCACTTTCGTGCATAAAGTAGCTCAAACGTGGTTTGTTACACATGAAACTTGACACACATTACTAATAGGTATATATTATTGTGTTGAAATAGTTAGAATCGAAAATTATTGTCATATGCTTCAAATTGGGTATTAAGTTGCGTTTTTTAAGTTTTTTAAAGCTTTTTGGCACTTTCGTGCATAAAGTAGCTCAAACGTGGTTTGTTACTCATGAAACTTGACACACATTACTAATAGGTATATGTTATTGTGTTGAAGTGGTTAGACTTGAAAATTATTGTCATATGCTTCAAATTGGGTATTAAGTTGCGTTTTTAAGGTTTTTTTTAAGTTTTTTTTGGCACTTTCGTGCATAAAGTAGCTCAAACGTGGTTTGTTACGCATGATACTTGACACACATTACTAATAGGTATATATTATTGTGTTGAAGTGGTTAGAATTGAAAGTTATTTTCATATGCTTCACATTGGGTATTATGTTGCGTTTTTAAGGTTTTTTTTTAAGGTTTTTTGGCACTTTCGTGCATAAAGTAGCTCAAACGTGGTTTGTTACGCATGAAACTTGACACACATTACTAATAGTGATATATTATTGTGTTGAAATAGTTAGAATCGAAAATTATTGTCATATTCTTCAAATTGGGTATTAAGTTGCGTTTTAAAGTTTTTTTAAGCTTATGTGGCACTAACATATATATATATATAATATTCTTTCAAGTACTTTATCTACAATGCATCTTTTCAGAGATGAAATTGTGCCCGAGATTGAGACTTTGGATGACGATGTTCATACTGAGTCGGATAAGGATTATGATCCGACGAAGGAAAAGGTCATAGATGATGATGAGGACGCACTTAATAGATACGAGGAATCAGCTGATGTTGCTCCTCCAATTAATGATATGGTCATTGCCGCAGATACTACTTCTACTACAACAGTGTCATCCAAGAAATGAAAAGGGCGAGGTCCAACGAAAAACCTCAAGGTCATGGACCCTATGCACCTCGAATATAACGCATTGGGTCAGCCATGTGGAAAGTGGCGTAGGCAATATGGAAAACAAATAGGCGTATGTGTTCGCAAGATTTCGATATTGCACGCGTGGAACGAGGTGCCAGAGGGTTTGAAGAACTCATTATGGGATGATACTATGGTAAGCAACTTTAGTATTTTATTCATTACTTTTGTTTTAAAATTAATTGAATTGACATTAATTATTAATTATAATTTTCTTTTGTAGAATCTTTTCCACATGGAGCACGACGAGGAAAGGAAGAGTTCAGAGATTTCAAATCCAAGCTCGTAGTTGGATGGATCACAATGAAGAGTCACCGTCAGACCAAGAAGGTCAAAACGACAAACGGAGATGGAGAAACAGCACCTTCAAAGATGCCGTATGAGATATGGCCTAACATATCGAAGAATGAATGGGAGGCTTTTGTTGCTAAAACAACTCTCAACGAAGTTGTAAGTTTTCCATATTATAGTTTTTTTTGTTATTTATTTCTTTTGATTTAATTATTAAACTATTAATATGTGACATTTGACTTTTGTTGATTAATTAGGAAAAGCGGGGTAAAGCTTCCGAGTCAGCAAAGAAAAAGAAGTTTTACCGTCACATGGGCCTAAGAACATACGATGAGGCCCGAAAAGAGTGGGTGGATGCGGGATTATACCCCAATCAGACTCTGGCCCTGAACTCATCTACGACTACCTCCGCATCCGTGAATACTCCTGCTGGAGATCGGGTGCGGGATTGGTACTGCGTGCTTCATGCTCGAGATGAAAGTGGTAAATTTACCATTTCTAATACGGATACGAAGAAGATTGCGAATGCTGTGGTAAGCTTTGATATTATGAAGTATATTTTTGATTTGTTATGTACTTAGACTAATTGAGGGTTTTTATTTGAACAGATGGGCTGGAAGGAAAAAGAAGCTACGATGGAGTTCACCCCCAAAGGCAATGTTGACGCATTGCATATGGTCTTAGGGAAAGACCATCAAGGGCGCGTAGTCGGCGAAGGAGGCGTCCGCGTGGGCGTAAGGAAGGCATTCGCCAATGAGTTCGTTGCTACTCGGTCTAGAACGATGCCATCACTTGATGAAGTAGAGAAACGACTCAAAGAAAAAATCACAGCCGAAGTGACAAAAGATGTTCTCAACAAGTTGGCATCGGTGTTGCAGAAGATAGGAGCACCCACTGTTGACTTGGCAAATTTGATTGCCGAAGATCAGCAAAGTCAACATGGTGATCCTAAGGCTTCGGTGGAGCCATCACCTGAGCGAGTTACCCTCGTAGCACACCAGCCCACTCATACCCATAACACACCCGAGCCACACAATCCCACATCGGAGACCATGAACTCCGTCGCTCTGGTTCCGAAACCAACACCCGCGCCAGTGGTAGAGGTACATATAGTTTTTAAATATATAAGCGCATAATTATTTAAATTGCAACGTGTTTTAATAATTTATTATGAAGTTAATTGTACTAAACGACAAAATTTTCAGGAGGCGATTTCTTGCTCTCTTTTGCTGCCTCAGTTAGGTGTTGCTCGTGGTGGCGACTTAACTGAGGTTGCGTACGGTATGGCGCAACCAACCATTAAGGGGCACAGAGTGCATTCAATGCCTGTTACAAGTGGCCACATAAGTGTGACGGTGGAAACTATCATAAAGGGGTTCGAGAATTTCTCACTTTCGGTTCCAATGCCGGAATGGACCCTTAAAAAACTATCGGATGCCCAAGGTAGTTTCGTCATATGGCCATATGTTTGGGTCCGATTCACTGCCAAAGTAATAATCTTTTGTATTATCTTATTTGTTTTTATTATTTCAATTCCGTGATTATTACACTAATTTAATTGTATAAATTGAAATAGGAAAAGAGTTCAAAGGGCTCTAAGATAGAGATCGGTTCCTCATCGTCGATGGCAATCACTCCACTCTTGACTGATGAGGAACTTAAACATCTCTCTCCTAATTGCCTATTGCTGCACAAAGGTGCATCTCGCATGCGTGAGGAGGACCCAATTATTCTACCCTTCAGCACAGAACAATTCTGCTTTGCCGAGGAGCCTAGCATGCTTATTGGTCCTAGTGACATTGAGCAATTTTTGCGAGGGCAGATGTTGAATATCGCCCTTATCCATGTGTACATGATGTATGTGATGTTCTTAACTTACAATTTAAGTTTTGATGTTTAATTGTTAAATAATCGAATTACTGACAAAATTTTCTTATTCTTGAGTTTAGTGCGGCTTACGAGGAGCTGAATTGCCTCGAAACTCCAATAAAATTTGGATGGTTTTGTCCCGAGTTTAGTGTGCATTGGATATTTTTGGTAGTATGTCCTATGGAGAATACGGTGCACGTTTTCGACTCATTACATCAAGGATGCCTCGCAACATAAAGTTCAAGGCTTTGTTGAATGCGTAAGTTTATAAATTGTCAACCAATTTCATTTAAGTGTTATAATAAATAATATTAAATAAATATTTATTCTTTCCCCATATGTTTCAGTGTTATGAAGAAACTGCGTGGGGAAATGGGATCTGCTGTGAGAGCCACATACCCGAAATGGAGAGCTGTAAAGGTACATATAACATCATTTTATATATATTTTTTAAATTGGACTTATAGTTTAAGCTTTTTTGGCACTTTACACGTTTTTAAGCTTTTTTGGCACTTTACACGTTTTTAAAGCTTTTTTGGCACTTTCGCGCATAAAGTAGCTCAAACGTGGTTTGTTACGCATGAAACTTGACACACATTACTAATAGGTGTATATTATTGTATTGAAATAGTTAGAATCGAAAATTATTTTCATATGCTTAAATGAAGTGTTAAGTTGCAATTTTCACGTTTATAAAGCTTTTTTGACACTTTCGCGCATAAAGTAGCTCAAACGTGGTTTGTTACGCATGAAACTTGACACACAACACTAATTGGTATATATTATTATGTTGAAGTGGTTAGATTTGAAAATATTAGTCATATGCTTCAAATTGGGTATTAAATTGCCTTTTAAGGTTTTTAAAGCTTTTTTGGCACTTTCGCGCATAAAGTAGCTCAAACGTGGTTTGTTACGCATGAAACTTGACACACATTACTAATAGGTATATATTATTGTGTTGAAATAGTTAGAATCGATAATTATAGTCATATGCTTAAAATGAAGTGTTAAGTTGCAATTTTCACGTTTTTTAAGCTTTTTTGGCACTTTCGCTCATAAAATAGCTCAAACGTGGTTTGTTACGCATGAAACTTGACACACATCACTAATTGGTGTATATTATTGTGTTGAAGTAGTAAGAATCGAAAATTATTCTCATATGCTTTAAATGAAGTGTTAAGTTGCAATTTTCACGGTTTTAAAGCGTTTTTGGCACTAACATATATATATATATATATATATATATATATATATATATATATATATATATATATATATATATATATATATATATATATATATATATATATATATATATATATATATATATATATATATATATATATATATATTTTGGAAATTGGGAATGATATTACTGAATAACAAAATACACTGGAATATGGAAGCCCCAAAACCGCCGGCATAAAAAACCCCGCGAGGGGAAAAAGCCATTGGAGATGGGGGCCATACACCAGGCCACCGCAACATCGCATAGGGGTGGGTTATGCAAGTTTAAAAACAAACCAAAAAAGAACAACTAGACACGAGCATTTCTAACTCCATACACACCCACCTATAATGCTCAGTACGATAGCACCACCAATCATCACCATCACACCACCAAACATAATCCATCAATCACACCAAAGCCCCAACCAACATAATTGGGCTCCAAACAAAAAACACCACATACAAACATAAGAGCAAAACATAGCTCAAACCAAAACAACAAACCAAAACCAAAACCGAAATACAAAATTACATCAATACAACAAATCATCGACTCGAATCATGCTTGAGTCTTCCACGTTCCATGAGTGAGGCTGTCCAAGATAAGCATCATCACACCGGTCTAAGGGCTGTAGAGTTGTAGGAAAGAAGATCAAGACCCAACATCTCTCTTGCCCAAATGCCTACACGAATTCTTAGATTGTAACACAAGTTATCAACATTAGGCACCCCTCGATCAAATTTGATTTTATTTCTTTCAAACCAGAGAGACCAAATGACGCAACCAAGGATTAAATTCCAAAGTTTGCCTCCTCTTCTTTTAGTTACCATGCCTCGCCAAGCAATTTAAAATCAACACAATTCATATGAAGAACCCCAGATATTCCCCACCAATTCAAAACATGCATCCAAACTTTCCAAGAGAATGTACAAGTAAAAAGGATATGGGAATTTGATTCTATCACATCGCAACCAAAAGGACAAGCAGCAAGAGTTGGATCAAGACCACCTTTCTCCATGAGGATATCACCAGTTTTCAGCTTCTTGAGACATGCCAACCAAACTACAATATGGGATCTCGGCGGAATCTTGATGCTCCAAATGTACCTGGAAACAGAAGGAGGAATAATAGGGTCAGAGGATTCATATATTTTATCTACAATAGCCTTGACAGGGAATTTCTTTGTCTCCAGCCCATGCCACGTGACTCCATCTTTCTTATTCCGCATTGGTTTTCGATGTTCGATAATAAGCATCAAATTGTCTAACTCTTCCTTTTCCCATTCAAACAAATGTCTTCTCCATCTAAATTTCCAACTCCATACTTCATTAACCCATTCCCCCATTTGACTAATGAGGGCTTCACTTTGAATTGAAATAGAGAAAAGCCGTGGGAAAGAGCACTTAAGTGGACTAGAAGGACACCATGGATCATGCCAAAATCGTGTGGAAGTGCCATCTCCAACATCAATCCTAGTGCCTTCATGAACAATATCTCTTATCTTTCTAGTATCATCATCCATACTCATCAGTTGTGCCCAAGTGCCATGCTTTATGTGTGCAAAGGAATCAGGGGTGGCTTTCAAGCCCTTTATATCATGAATGGATATTAGAATTCTCTTCCAAAACGCATCATCACAACCCGAGAATCTCCACCACCACTTAAAGAGGAGGATAAGGTTCTTATGCATTATGTTTCCAACCCCCAAACCTCCTAATTCCTTAGGTAATTCCACAGATGACCATCTCACCGCAGGAGGTTGCAAAGCACCACTATTAGAAGCTCCCCAGAAAAATTTCCTTTGTAACTTCACTATTCTTTGTGCGACGGCTTTCGGCATCTTGAACATGCTCATAAAGTAGACTGGAAGACTGTTGAGTACACTCTTAATTAAAGTTAATCGCCCTGCTCTTGATAATAACTTTGCTTTCCACGAGGACAGTTTGTGCTCAATTTTCGATATCACTGGTTTCCAAGTCGAGATTTTATTAGTGTTTGCTCCAAGAGGTAACCCAAGGTATGAGACTGGACATGCCTGATGCCTACATCCAATCTGGTTAGCAATCTCTGTCGCCCATTCAACATCCTTGTTGCACCATGTGATAATACTCGATTTGCTGTAGTTCAACTTCAAACCTGACATGAGAGCAAAAACATCAAGCAATCTAAAGTAGTTAGTGACAATTGCATCATTCTTTGGAACGAAAATGATTGTGTCATCAGCGAACTGCAAGTGCTTTAGGCGGATCTGATCTTTTCCAATCGATACTCCTTGAATCAAACTCGCACTTTCCGCCCTTTGTAGTAAACAAACCAATGCCTCACTGACTAGGATGAATAATTAAGGTGATAGTGGATCCCCCTGTCTAAGCCCTTTACCCATCTTGACCGGCTTTAGAGGAGAGCCATTCAAGAGAACAGAGATAGTAGCTGAGCTAACACAAGTCATAATCCAATTCACCCATTTCCTACCAAAGCCCAGTTTACTCATCACTTGTTTGAGGAAAGACCATTTCACCGAGTCATAGGCCTTTTGGAAATCCAACTTCAACAAGGCACCTGGAATTTTCCTTTTCTTGAGCCAGCCTATAGCCTCATTTGCCACCAAGACACCATCAAGGATTTGCCTATCCATAACAAAGGCACTCTGAGATTCGTGTATGATGTGTCCTATGACCTGCTTCAATCTCATGGATAACAATTTTGCGATTATTTTGTATAGGGCCCCCACCATACTAATAGGACGATAGTCATCGATGGAGCTCGGGTTAGTGGATTTGGGGATTAAAGTAACCCAAGTGATGTTTATTGCCTTTGCTGCATCCCCTGTTTCTAAGAAATGTACAACAAACTGGAATATATCCTCTTTCACCTCCTCCCACATCTCTCTTATGAAGTTAAAATTTAACCCATCGAAGCCCGGAGCTTTATCCGTACCACAAGCCCAAACTGCAGCTTTCACCTCTTCTCTTGATGGACTTTCTTCAAGGAATCTTACTTGATCTTCAGATAATTTTGGATGATCACCAAAGTCAAAATCAAGGTCCGGGGAGTCATCTTTGGAAAAGTGTTGCTCAAAGTATTTAACAACTTCCCTTTTTAAATTGTGAACACCAGAAACGGATCTCCCATCAATCACCAAATTATTGATTTCATTCTTCTTTCTCTTGATCATTGTGTAGGCATGGAAGAATTTCGTATTATGATCTTTAATGCTAAAACCATAAGATCTTGCTTTTTGTCTCCACATTCGCTCCCGCCTAATGATCCATGCTTGAAGATGACTTTGCATAGCCCTTAGTCTAGCAATTTCAATGTCATTTAAACTTCTATTCTCACTCTCCAGTTGAAGCTCATGGATCTCATTCTCCAGTTTCTCAATATTAGAGTCCATACATGCGAACTTTTCCTTACTCCATGCTTTTATCGGGCCCTTTAAAGCTCTCATCTTATGTAAAAGAGGTAGACTCTCTAGATTGCTCCATTCTCGATGTAGAAACTTTTTAAATTCAGGATTATGGAACCAACAATTTAACACTCTAAAAGGCTTTGGACCCCAGTTGATCAATTTATTCAACGAAAGCAATAGAGGGTTATGATCAGAAACACCCCTCTTAAGCCCCTCAAGGCGCAAATCAGGAAATTTTGTAATCCATTCATCATTGCACAAACACCTATCAAGCCTACTTTGAGAATCATTACGTCCCCAGGTATATCTGATTCCTTGAAGGGGGATATCAATGAGATTATGATCCTCAATCCAATTCACAAAGTCCCTCATGCTTGAATCATATCTAAATGAGCCCATTCTTTCACTTGGATGCAAGACTTCATTGAAATCACCTAGTAGCAAAATTGGTTTGTTGATGGTCCGGAAAATATCATTGAGAGACTCATAAACCTCTCTTCTCCCCACTCTATCATTCGGACCATATATGACGGCTACACAACAGTCAAATGTAACCTCATTTATTATTCCATCCAATATTATCCATCTTTCCCCTATAATTCTCTGTGATACTGAGAATTTATTTACATCCCAAATTGTAATAATTCCTCCACTATGAGTATCTGATGCGAAGGATTCACACCAATCAAAGCCATCACTTCCTCATAATCTCCTCACTCTACGAACAAAGGAATTACGGTGCTTTGTTTCAACCATACCCAAAAAAGATACTTTGTGCTTTGCAATCAACTTTTTCACACTAAAGCATTTCTCCCCTTTACCAAGACCTCTAATATTCCAAAATAGCCAATTCATCATAAAATAATTTTAATAAACACCAAGTACGTACACGGATAAAGCAAATAAGGAAAAACATCACCTGCCTGCAGACCGGATGTTTCTCTCCAACATTTGTATCCTTCTGGACTTTCTCAAAGCTGTAAGGGCAGCACCTTCATTCCTAGCTGATACTCCAGCCTTTTTTGCTGTGTTCCAGGTATTAATCACCTCATTTTGACTCGTTTGCGGAGTTTCAGGAACCAACACTGGCTCGGGTAGAGAGGATACTATCCTTCTTGGTCTGCCACGTTGTTTTTTCTTGGGTGGGCTGCTTTCAATTGACCTAGTATGTGTTTCTGATGTATTTTCAAAATTTGCTTCATCCATTCTCACCACTTGCTCAGAGCAAACACCTCTGAATTCCATGACTGTCATAATGTTCGACTCACATTGTACTTCTTGTATCCCCCTTGTCAAAGATTCCGTCACCAATGGGTCCATGAATTGCTGCTGATTAACAAACTCCTGAATGCCCGCATTTGGTTCCATATCAACCAAAGCTGTGTCTAACCTGTCTTGCACAGCCTCATGACACTCTAAAGTAGTACCTGCCTTCTCTTGCACTACGAGAGTATCTCCATTTTGAAAGGTATTGCACTGATCACTTTGTTGCACTGTCCTAACCAATCTTAGGTCCACTGACCTGCCTTCAACACTTAAATTTTCATTATTTCCATTCCTTTTCATATCATCCCACTCACCAACTTCATTTACCCACACTTTGCAAGAGCCTTGATCCCACTCAATATCAATAGTGGAGTGAATTTTTTCCATTGTTGAGGTTAGGACCATTATACGTGCAGCAGTAAGGCAATGGGCTCCATACAATACATGATCAATTTTTAGTGTTGTTCCCCATAATTCTCCAATTTTCCTGAAATTATCCCTCCCCCAGCAAGTTGGATTAAGACCCACACATTCTAACCATACGAGCCTAGAATTGTATGTCATTTCATTCGACCATTGGTGCACTTCAGAGAAAATATTCCAAATGGATGAGCTACTGTTCAATGCTGCTGTTAAGTGTTCATCATGATCAAAGAAAATAGCCAGTGTGTTCGGTGATAACAGAGACAAGCATTCATACTTAATATCCGTTTTCAAGAGTAATGCTTCAACCTCAAGGATATCCATGGATGGGTCAAAAACCCCAACAAGTGCTAACTTTAATCTATCTACCATAATAGGGTTTTGGTCAAGTTTAAGGGATACCTGTTCTGTTTCCCTATGTTGCTGCTGCTCCTCTTCAATCACTTTGTTCCCTCTCCCAGTATCAGGAACTTGCTGTTCGTTCCCATTCAGCATTTGCGGCTGTATCTGTTTCGCCTTCACGTTTTCGACTATCTTCCCCGTGAGTATGTCGGCATAACTTCGGTGATCTCTATAAGCAGGGTTCGAAGATCTTCTTTTCTTCTCAGGGCATTTCGTGACTGTTGGTTTATTGATCATAGTTTCAGTGTATCGATATGGTGACCCTCCCTTCTGGTACCGTGCTCTCGACACAGCTAGCTGCTGTCCATGGAGCGAAACTCCATTAATATTCCTTATAGCTGATATTGCATCCTGCTCCCTCATGAATCTTACAAAGCCAAAGCTTGTCTTTTTATTTGCCCTTTTCTTACCCGAAATATACACATCCATAACTTCCCCTTCTTTCTCAAACAAGGTTCGAACGTCCCTTATGGTTGTCTTCCTAGTAATACCATCAACAAAGAGAGACACAACACCACTAGTGGGTAGAGGCGGTTCCCGGGGCACCCACCGCCAAGTGGGGTGAGCAAACCCCCGATGACCGGCCAGCAGCCCAGCAGAGGTGGACAGGCGGTGCTGATGGCTGTTGAAATTCCGAGACAACCGATTGAAATTTGAATACCTGACGTTTTGTTTTCCAGGAACCCGTTTGAAGCTTTCTCCACTCTTTCTCACTCTATCTCTACCCATTTTATATATATATATATATATATATATATATATATATATATATATATATATATATATATATATATATATATATATATATATATATATATATATATATATATATATATATATTGTAAATTTGGGATATATTATTAATCATCAAAAAATACATCTCACTGAAACTTGGGGAAACCCAAAACCGCCGGCATAAAAAACCCCGCGAGGGGAAAAAGCCTTTGGAAGAGGGGCCCAAGAGTCAGGCCACCGAGACAGCATAGGGGGGACTATGCATCATCAAAACAGTATACAAAACAGTATAAGATACCACACCCACAACACCTAGAGGTTGAGAATTCAACCATAGTAAAGGACATGCCGCCTAAGCCTAGAATAACAAATGAAATACAACAACACCCAAGCAACAAAGATATAAAAAACCACCAAAAAGAACTACAAATACGAATCACATGACTCCAAACTCAGTATCAAACTATGTGACGCCTCTGCTGGATCCGAGAAGCTCTGTTGCCCAAACTTCAATACGGATCTTCAAGGTATTGATGAAGCTTGATATGTTGATGGAACTGCCTTCAAATTTGATTTGGTTCCTTTGAAACCATAGGGACCATATAGTGCAACCTAAGATAAGGTTCCAAAGGGCTATGCTACAACGATAAGGCTTCAGGGATGCCCACGAGGTTGAAAAAGTTGGGCAATGATTATGTAGAACTCCTGATACGCCCCACCAATGTAGAATCTGCATCCAAATACTCCACGAAATATGACATGAAAAAAGAATATGAGAATTGGATTCAATAACACACCTGAAAAAAGGACAACAAGCATCATCTACATGTAGTATTCCTTTATCAACAAGAAGGTCTCCCGTTTTAAGCTTCTCAAGACAAGCGAGCCATATTATGATTTGAGCTCTAGGAGGGGCCTTGATCTTCCAAATAAGAGAAGATACAGGTTTAGGTAAGATTGGGGAATCCTGAGAATGTATCCTATCCATGATGCTTTTGATGGGGAATTTATTGAAGTCCTTCCCATGCCAGCATACACCATCAACAACACCCTTCTTAGGCACAATCTGTTCAATAAGGATCTTAAGCCTCACAAAATCCTGTTGCTCCCAATCATAGAGCCTTCTTCTCCATCTAAATCTCCACATCCATACATTATCATGCCATTCACCCATTTGATCAATATATGCACACTTTTGTTCTAATAAGGAAAAAAGTCGGGGAAAAGAAAGTTTGATAACACTAGAAGGAACCCACTTATCATGCCAAAAAAGTGTGGATTTGCCATCACCAACTCTACTAATCAGTTCCTCCTCTATAATTTCTCTCACCATATGCACATCCGGATCATTACTCATCAAATCAGCCCACATGCCCTTTTTAATATTGCCAAGCGAATCAGTGGAGGCTTTGAGGCTTCTAATGCTATAAATCGACATAATGATTCTTTTCCAAAGCGATGAGCCACCATCAGAGTACCTCTACCACCATTTAAAGAGAAGAACGAGGTTTTTGATCAACATGTTTCCAACCCCAAGACCCCCCAATTCTTTTGGAAGTTCAATAGATGCCCATGCAACTTAAGGTGGGGCATAATGGTTTTCCCCAGATACTCCCCAAAAGAATCTTCTTTGCAATTTTATAATTTGTTGAGCAACTACCTTTGGCATTTTGAACATGCTCATGTAATAAATTGGGAGGCTATTAATGACACTCTTTATCAAAGTGAGCCTACCAGCTCGTGAAAGGGTCTTTGATTTCCACGATGTCAGTTTCCCTTGTATTCTAGATATGACCGGTTTCCAAGCCGAAGATAGCTTCATATTATCACCAATCGACAACCCAAGATATGTGAACGGGCAAACCGAATGTAGGCACCCATTATCATCAGCAATACTCTGTGCCCACTCATGATCCGAAGCACTCCATGAAATAATCTGTGACTTGCTGTAATTCAAACTCAACCCAGACATTAGAGCAAAGACATCAAGAATACGGAAGTAGTTTGTAACAACATACCTACTCCTCGGCACGAAAATAAGTGTGTCATCTGCAAATTGAAGGTGCTTTAGGATGACCTTCTCCTTCCCAATTTGTACTCCTTCAATCAACTTTTGCTCTTCTGCTTTCTTCAAAAGAGAAACCAAAACTTCACTCACTAAAATGAACAGGTAAGGAGACAAAGGATCTCCTTGTCGTAGCCCTTTCTCCATCTTAAAAGGTTTAAGAGGAGAACCATTAACTATAATCGACATTGAAGCACTAGAAACACATAACATAATCCATTTGATCCATTTTCTACCAAACCCAAGTTTCTCCATAACCTTTCGAAGGAAAGACCATCTGACCGAGTCATAAGCCTTCTGAAAGTCTAGTTTAAGCATTGCACCTGGGATTTTATTCTTTTTTAGCCATCCAATCGTCTCATTCGCAATGAGAACACCATCTAGAATTTGCCTATCTTTGATGAAAGCGCATTGAGACTCATCAATCAAATCCGCCATTACCTCCTTAAGCCTAAAAGAGAGCAATTTGGAGATAATTTTGTATAGAGCTCCAACCATACTTATCGGCCTGAAATCCTCAATTGATGAAGGGTTTGGAATTTTAGGAATTAAACACACCCAAGTGATATTTATGGCTCTAGCCATATCCCCATGCTCCAAGAATCGTATGACAAACTCATAGACCTCCTCTTTTATATCCTCCCACATTTCCCTGATGAATTTGAAATTGAACCCATCAAAACCCGGTGCTTTGTCAACTCCACATGCCCACACAGCCTGTTTGACTTCTTCACGAGATGGTAGGGCTTCCAAGGCTTTAGTTTGCAACTCAGAGACTTTCACATGATCACCCATATCAAAATCAATATCTGGAAGTTCCTTCTGCGAGAACCTATTAGTGAAGTATTTGTGGATCTCTTGTTTAATTTCATCCACCCCATCGACATGATTCCCATCAATTTCAAGATGTATAATGTCGTTCCTCTTCCTCCTCATCATCGTGATTGCATGAAAAAATTTTGTGTTGTGATCTTTAAGGCTAAAACCATAGGAACGAGTCTTTTGTCTCCACATTCTTTCCCTTCTTATCAACCACGCATGGAGGTGGTTTTGGCAAGCTCTTAGTCTAGCACATTCCTCCTCATCTAGTTGCCTTGTTTCCCCTACTTTTTGCAACACATGGATAGCATTTTCAAGATTCATGATTGTGTTCTCCATAATTCCAAATTTCTCCACACTCCATACTTTTAATGGATTTTTCAAAGTTTTCATTTTATTGACCAAACCCACATTAGGGAGATTTCTCCATTCATTCTTCACAAACTCTTTGAAGTTTGGGTTTAAGAACCAACTATTATAGCATCTGAAAGGTTTCGGTCCCCAATTCAATTTCTCCTCCAAAGCTAAGAGTAGTGGATTATGATCGGACGAACCTTTAGGAAGCCCTTCAAGCCGCATGTGTGGAAAATTCACCAACCACTCATCACTGCAAAGACAACGATCTAGTTTGCTTCTTGAGTTACCCCTTGCCCATGTGAATTTGATACCATGGAGAGGAATGTCGATAAGGCACAGGTCATTAATCCACTCAATGAAATCATTCATGCTAGCATCAAATCGATACACACCAATCCGCTCACTGGGATGCATAACCTCATTGAAGTCTCCCATAAGGAGGAGTGGTTTTCTACAATTGGAGTGAATGGTCTTTAGAGAATCATACAATTGAGCCCTTCCATCTCTGTCATTAGGAGCATAGATGATACCCACACAACAATTGAAGCCACTACTAACAACATGACCCTCGAGAAGAATCCATCTATCACTAATAAATCTTTGTGAAACCCGAAAGAAATTTGGATCCCATACCATGATGATGCCCCCACTATACGATTCCGAAGCAAGTGATTCACACCATTCAAACTCATCATTTTCCCACATTCTACGTATTCTACGATTGAAGGATCGACCATGTTTTGTCTCCACAAGCCCAACTAATGAAATTTTCTTCCTTCGAATTAAGTTTCTAATCGAAATACATCTTTCACCCCTTCCCAACCCCCGCACATTCCGAAAAAACAAATTCATCATGAAACTATTGATAGATACACCCACGGTGAGGAAACCTTTACAAGCTTCTTGTCGAGCTTTTCCCCTCCAACGCCATGATTCTTTTGGATTTTCGCAATTCTTCAACAACATGACTCTCTCTTCTGGAATTGCAACCAATATTTTTCCCGACCTTCCATGTTTCCTTGGCCTCTGAGTTTCCTGACAATGGGGTAGATGGAACAGATACCGGATTAAGTACCGAGCTGACAACCCTTTTTGGTCTACCTCTAGCTTTCCTTTTCGTCATGGTTTGTCTTTGACCTGTATAGCACACAGCAATAGCTTCTTGCTCCAGCATAGGATCGACATTCGTGTCTAAATTCCTCATGGCACCGACCTCACAGAATGTCTGGGACAGAAATTCAGCAGCTGGATCAACAATATCGCAGGTTCTGTCATTATGCATCTCAAAGACAGTAACTTCAGTTGCACCTCTGCCCTCCTCCACATTTTCAACATCAATATCCTTAGAATGTATAAGTTGCTGTGAATTAATAATTTCTCTAACAGCATTGATATCTCTCGACATCTCCTGTACCAAAGTTTCACCACCCTTCTGTTGTTCCCATTTATCATCTTCACAATCACTATCAACCGAATCCACTTCGACTTCCACATAGTCCATCTTATGTTTGTGTTCACAATCCCATTTTTGAATTTCATGAACCCATATAGACGTTGAGCCCTCCTCCCAAACCAAGGCAACAGTTTCATCAATGGCCTTTTGCATATGAGTTTCGATCATAATACGTGCCGATTTTACACTATTCAACCCGTAAAAAACATTATCAATTTTTAGAACCTTCCCCCATTTTTCTCCAATCACAGTGATGTTCTCAAAACTCCACAGATCGGGTGGTATATTATTGCATTCAACCCAAGCAATCCGTTTGTTAAAACGTTCCCCTTTCTCCCATCTACGTACTCTCGCAAATATACTTCTTAACGGTGAGTTCTCATGTAATGCCTTTTGGACCTCCTCATCATTACTCAAAAAAATAATCACATCATAAGGGGAGAGGGATGAAATACATATGAAGGGTATATTGCAATCAACAATACAGTCCGTAATTTCATTTCCATTAATAACATGATCAGCACTCACAACAACAGCAAATTTTAAATTATCAACCATATCATGATTTTTTAAGATTTTAATGGGTACCTTACTGTTACTGTGCTCAGGAACAGGCGTTTTTGCTTTGTTCTTCAACCTCGATTCGTCCTTTTCCCATGCTACCTTCATTTTTGTTCCTTTAATGCTGTACCCATGGAACCTTTTGATTGCCTCCTTTGCTTCTGAACTATTGTTGTATCTAACGTATCCAAAGGGAGCTGTTTTACCATCGACGTCGCGTCTGGAAATTTGAAGTTCCTCAACCCTTCCAATCTCCTAAAGCAAGTCTTTAAGCCAATCCTCCGAAATTCCCATCGGTAAGTTCTCGATGATCAGGACAGCCTTTTGATTTTCACTCCCAACGTCCATTTGCTGACTGTCATGATTACCCCTCAACACCTCTGAGAATTTTCGATGGTCCCTAAGTGCTGGTTTGGTAGTAGGCTGAATTACTGTTCGAACACGTTGTGAATCGCCCTTTTTGTCTTGTTTCAGTTTCATGTTTTTGCTGTATTTTGCCTTAGAAACCCATAATTTCCCACCATGGACTGAATACCCATTAAGTTTTTGAATAGCTGATTGTGCCTCATCTTCCTTTGCAAACCTTACAAACCCAAAGTTTGTTTTTCTATATCGTCGTTTTTTAGCAGAAATGTAAATGTCAGTTACATTACCAAAAGTTTCGAAAGTTTTCCTGAGTTCTACCAAAGACAATGAAGGTCTTATTCCTTCCACAAAAAGACTCACCTCACCGGCCCTAGAACGAGGAGGCTCCCGAGGCCCACACCACCACTGGCGGCGGGGTTCCCCTCGATGACCAGCCCACGACCTAGTAAAGAAACCGGCATGGAGGTCTGTACGACTATTAGAGATTCTGTTTCTTTGTTTTTCCACATATATCCAACCTTCATCAGTACCCTTTCGATTCCTAGTAGTAGTGTCAACCTTGGGTTGCAGTTCAGACACCGTAGGGGACGACCTTCCCTTTTGCAGAGTGGCTGTTGGTCTGCCGTTCAAGCCACCGTTGGTTTGTGGTACACGAGGAGTACCCGTTTGAAGCATGAGAAACCCTTCGTATTCCATGCAAAAATTCAAAATTCTCAGCAGGAAACCCACTCCTTCTCTCTCTAACTTTCTCTCTCATTGTGTTTTATATAATATATATATATATTATATATATATATATATATATATATATATATATATATATATATATATATATATATATATATATATATATATATATATATATATATATATATATTATATATATATATATATATATATATATATATATATATATATATATATATATATATATATATATATATATATATATATATATATATATATATAATTTGTCAATTAATTTGTATTATATACCAAGAAAAAGACAAAGACGATCGAGGCAGAAATTAACTCCGCCCCGAACCACCAAAAACGCTAACGCTCTTTACAAAAAGGAGAGCGCAAGCCCAAAAACTACCAAAAGCCCTACTTAGATACAAAGCATATCTATCATCCTACTGTTTGCCCTACTAGCAGTTCTAAAAACTATACAATCTATAACCTCCTTCAGGGTGTGGGAATAGTTATCAAAAATCTTTCTGTTGCGCTCACTACTACAAATCATCACTTGTGCCACAGTAGCAGTCGTGGCACAAGTAAGAATTTCCCATGGCTATGATGTCTAGCCACGGAAATTTTAGTTAGAGACTACCGTGGCACAAGTGATCGTGGCTAGATTGTTGCCACGGGAAAATTATGGTTGTGGCAAAAACTCTTTTTCTTGCCACGGTAGATCCCGTGGCCAATTATATTGTTTTGCCACAAGCATAACCCGTGGCTAATCATATTCTTCTGTCACATAAAGTGAATCATTGTAAATTATATTCATCTACCAGGCGCACCACACGTGGCTACAAATCATTTATACACTAGACTCTTAAATAAGGAAATTCAACTAGTAGTATGAATTTAATCTTAACAATCAGTAACATTTCTTCCACACAAATGCCTTGGGTAGGATTTGAACACAAGACCTTCAAGTTGGCATACCAACACTCCAACCACTAGGCCATAAGTTATTTAGTGATAACTTAAGTTATGTTATTATACTTATAAAATAACACTCCTACCACTTAATGTATTATTATTTTTATTATTGTTATTATTATTATTATTATTATTATTATTATTATTATTATTATTATTATTATTATTATTATTATTATTATTATTATTATTATTATTATTATTAACTAGTTGAACAAAATTATTAAAAATAAGTTAAAAAAAATTATATTTAATTGAAAAAAATTAGTTGCAAAATTAAAATTCATTTGGTAAACTAATATTCCTAGATATAACAAAATTAGTTGTAGTTTAGAATAATATTACTCGTATTAATATATATTACTAAGATAATATTTATCAGTTATTAATATATTACGATATTATTAGTCGTATATTACTATATTATTAGTTATACATTTTTTTTTTCAATTTAAAATTCCGACTTAAAATTGATTTAGTAGCAATTTAGTCGGAAATTCCGACTAACGCTTGTCAGTCGGAAAATTAGTTAGAAACTTTCAGTCGGAATTTCCGTGTTTTTGTATAGTAACAGTTAGAGATTGAAAAAACATTTTTCATGTGTCTTTGAATTTAAGAAGATGATAAGATCTGATTTTCACTTATTAAAAATTGGAAAAGTCTTGGAATAGGTTGGAAACAACATTTCTCTGTTTTTATTGAAAATACATTAATCTTACCTAAAATTATTGTTTAAGGTCTAGTATGAGTAATAAATAAAATAATTGTTCATAGAATTTTTTTTCTTATATTAAATTAAAAGACAAGGAAAAATAATGACTTATTTTCTAATAAATATAGAACTAATTAAGTTGAATGAAGATTTTGAAATTTAAATAATTGATAAATTTTTTATTTTTTTAATTTTCTCTTAAAATATACTATCCATGGCAAGATAAAAATTTGCGAATAATCCAAATTTAGGTGTCTAATTTATAACACAATCATACAATAGCTAATTAATCGTGGCCTATAAGTCTTTATTTTCCATCATAAGTATTTACCCGAGACATAATTTGTGGCACAAATTTTTTGTCAGATAAATATTTTGTTGGAACATAACTTTTGGTGCAACTTTTTGTTTGCCACAAAAAAAATTAAATTTCCCGTGGCAAGATTTGTTGCGCAAGTGCTTGTTTGCCACGATATTAATTTACCCGTGGCAAAAGTGTTTGTTTGCCACGGTATATATTTACCCGTGGCATAACTTGTGGCACAAGTGCATCTTTGCCACGATTATATTTACCCGTGGCAAAAAACTTGGGTATGTTTATGATATTGTCTTGAAACCTTTTTTTCCCGTGGCAAGATCAAAACTTGCCACGGATTTTGAATTCCCGTGGCATAATTAGTGGCACAAGTGATGATTTGTAGTAGTGGCTGCATCCAGATATTGTAAATCATTTCCGTCCATAGCCCAACTATCAGCTTAGCCCGATCAGATCTCTTTTTGTTGATTCTGCTCATACTTTGAATCTCAGTGTGGAAGTCAGGGTCATCAAGGCCTCTAGGAAGAAAACTGAAGACTTTGGACCGAATCTCCTTTGCGTTCAAGCAATCGAAAAAAAAGGTGATGAGCAGATTCTCGGTTATTATTACACAAAACACAAGTATCATCTGAGATGTCAATCCATTTGCTAACTCGATCCCTCGTTGCCAGCCTATCTTGGATTGCAAGCCACGAGATGAATTTGGCGCTCGGGCTTGCCACATTTCTGATCATAATATTCCCCCATTGGACCCTAGGCTCCTCCGCAATCAGCCGCTCGTAAATCTTTCCAATGTGGAAAGTTCCATCCTTAGTGATATTACCCCAACCGCCTAGCTTATCCAGGAGCTCTCTCTGCTTTATAATCTTCTTGAAGCTCCGCGATGCATGGATAGATGGACAGACATCATGGAGATCATGCGATTTGATGTAGTAGCTGTGTACCCATTTCACCCACAAATTCTCTTTATTGCTTGCGATGTTCCATAGATGCTTTAGGATAGCAACCCTATTCCAGATGTACATGTCTCTCAGGTTTTGGCCCCCCTTAGAGTAAGGTAAGCTCATTTGTTTCCAAGAGATAGCCGCCTTTCTAGAGATGCCCTCCTTACCAGTCCAAATAAAGGATCTACAGATGCTTTCAACCTTTTTAATCACCTTTTTGGGGAGACAGAAAATTTGAGCCCAGAAATTATGCATGCCACCAATCACAGTACGAACCAGCTGAATCCGACCTGCATAAGATAACAATCTAGAAGACCAGTACCCAATTCTTCCCACAATTTTATCCACAAGGGGTCTACAATCTCTCGTGTTGAGCTTCTTTGAGTGCAGTGGAACTCCAAAGTATCTGAAGGGAAAGGTGCCCTCAACCATACGCAAATGCCGAAGGATACACTCCTTGCATTGATCGTCAACCCCAGAAATATAGACATTGCTTTTGCTATTATTCGCCTCGAGTCCCGAAGCCCTTGAGAATTTCTGAAACGTGCTCATCAGACTTTGGACTGAAGGAATGTCCGCCCTACAGAATAGAAGGAGATCATCTGCAAAAAGAAGGTGAGTAATGTGCGTGCGTTTGCATCTAGGGTGGAAGTGGAAGCTGGTTGTGTCACTCTGATGTTTCATGAGTCTAGACAGGTACTCCATAGCTATGGCGAAAAGGTACGGCGAGATCGGGTCTCCTTGGCGAAGACCTTTTTTTGCTTCGAACGGCTTCAGGGGAGTGCCATTGATAAGAATGGAAAAGGACACCGTAGAAACACAAAGCTTGATCCAGTCAACAAATTTAGGGGGAAACCCCATTTCATCCATAACCGAGAACAGAAAGATCCAACTGATAGAATCGTAGGCTTTCCTAAGGTCCATCTTGATCATGCATCTAGGGCTATTGTTTTTCCTGTTATATCCTTTGATCAGCTCAGCTGCAAGAAGAATATTATCTGCCATCTGCCTACCCGGGATAAAACCTGATTGAGCTTGATTAATCACCAGACCCATCACCTCTTGAAGTCTACCAGCCAGCACCCTGGATATGACCTTATACATAACTGTACAGCAAGCTATAGGTCTGAAATCACCCACTTTGTTGGCATTGGATGATTTAGGGATCAGAGTAACCGAGGTGCAGTTGTAGGGTGGGAAGAGAGTGTTGCAGTTGAAGAACTCCTTGATTGCAGCGATGAAATCAACTTTGATGATGTCCCACGTCTTCTTGAAGAAACACGCATTAAACCCGTCTATGCCTGGAGCTTTGTTATCATTCATTCCAAAAAGAGCCTCCTTTATTTCCTCATCTCGCACCTCCTGAATAAGCTCCTGGCCCCTACGGTTGTCAATCTGAGGCCCTGCACGCATGACTTTCTTATCAATCACTTCCAGGTGGGGGGTAGCAGTCCTTTGGAGGTTTTGATAGAAACGGGATATTTCGGTCTGGATCTCCTTGGAGCCTCTAAGCTAGTTACCACTATCATCTTGAAGCTCATGGATGCTATTCGATGCCAGTCTTTCCTTTATGGATGCATGAAAGAAAGAAGAATTCTCATCTCCATGTTTTATCCAATTAACTCTAGCCTTCTGATGGAGGGCCTTATCCTCTATGTTTCTCCATTTACGGACCCAAGCAGTCGTCTCTTTTTCCTGTTTGTGGAGTTCCTCACTAGTGGGATTGTGTTGTAGCTTCGTTTGAATGTTATCAAGATGCACTTCCCATTGAGCAATTTTCTGTCTAATACCCGAAAACTCTTTTTTGTGCAGCTGCTTCAAACCCCTTTTGACGTTGTTCATTTTGTGCCAAAATTTCTGTAAGCCTTCCCCTTTAACTCCCATACTCCAAGCTTCTTTCACCACCCGAAGGAAATCCTGATGATCACATAAGTAATTGTAGAAACGAAACGGTTTGCCCAGTTTCTGGTCATGCTCAGTGAGGTTCAAGATCAAGGGTGTATGGTCGGAGAACTGCGAGTTAGCGTAACAGACACTGGCATAACAGTAGGTATCAAGCCACTGGAGGTTCCCTATTGCGTGGTCAATCTTACTAAGGATTCTGTTATCACCCTCCCCTCTATTTGTCCAAGAGAACTTGTGACCTCTCTCTGTGATGGGGTGAAGATCATTATTCTCAATCCATTGTTGCATATCTGCAGTTTCACAAGTAGTCACCTGCGTGCCATTCTCTCTGTGGTCATCTTTGTAGACGGCATTAAAATCACCCATGTATAAGGAAGCTGAGTTGAAATTCAACTTTCCCAATTCTTTCCACATATCTTTCCGGTCACTAACAGTGTGCAGGCCATAGACAAAGATGATATGAAAGCTGACATCTGAATTTATGGGGGTAATTTTGGTTGCTATGAATTGCTGATGAGTGTCACATTGAACCACTTTACACATGTCATGGCGCCAACCGACCCAAATTCTACCATTCTCATGCTGCGAGTAATTCGTGTACCATTTCCACTTGCTACCTAACTGATTCTGAATTTTTTCCGCATTGGAAGCTTTAGCCTTCGTTTCTAAAAGCCCCACTACACTGATATTCTTCGCATCAAGGAAAGTTTTGATTTCCCTGATTTTAACGGGGTTGTCCATACCCCGTACATTCCAAGATACAATAATCATGACGGGAAGGGAATTAGCGGGTTCCCGTCCCTATGATGGTCTGTGCTGTCTGCTTCTTTATTAACCCCCGGTGTGTGCTGATGTTCATGGTTTCCTACTGCCCCTGGAGTGATCTGATGTTGTTTCTTACGAGCTGCCTTGTAGTGAGTGACTGGGGTCCATCCAACATCTGAGTCCTCTCCCAACACGTTGTCCACAACCATTGCATTATCCTGATTATCCCCTGAACCTGTGTCTAAAGTGGCAGAACAGCCGACCCCCTGCTGCTGCACTAAACCCGTGCTGTTCTGGTCAGAAACCAGTACACATTCTGAGCTGTATCATTGGCCAAAACAGCAGCCTTGTTGCTAGTGTGCTGTGTTTCATCTCCTTGTCCTCCTTGTGTGATCATATCATTCCCACTTTTTTCTATGAGTTTACCCCTTAGTTCCTCAATTGAATTGACTCCTTTCATAATTCGAGCTATATTCGATGGTATCCACATTCTTTTTGCCTCCACTACCTTACCCTCCTCATTGTTGCTTTGCTTGCTATCATTTTTGGTCTTTAAAGCATTAGCCTTGCAATCATGACCAATTTGATTACAACTCTGACAAAAGTAAGGTCTCCACTCCGGGATGGCTTTTTGGGTAAATTCACGACCCACATTATCACGCACTCTAATATCTTTCACAAACTCCTTTGTTATATCTACTTCCACAAGGACCCTAGCATACGAAATTTTTAACTACTTCGCCGTACAATCGTCTGCCATAATAGGAACTCCAATAGCACTGACTATACGACTCAAAGTATCCTCTCCCCAACAGTGTAGTGGAAGATTAGGTAATCGGACCCAGACCGGTATGACTCTCATAATCTCCTCCTTAAAATCAAAGTTGCTATTCCATTTTTTAACCACCATAGGCGCTCTATTCAGAAAATAAGGCCCTCCTTTAAGAATCTCTTCACATTCACTCTCGGTGTTAAATCTCAAGATAAAGTATCCCTCCTCGTGAGAATGGATAACAGGCATAGTAACATGGTTCCAATGCTTCCTAATATATCCTCTAAGAGTCTCAATTGTCACATTTCCACCAACAACATATAACACCACAGCACGCTCCCAAAGCTTAATTAAATGCACAACATCATGAGTATCTATTTGAACTACTTGACTACCATTTTCATACACAGGAGGCACAAACTTAAGGGGCATACCAATTTTAGGAGTTGAGCTTTTTACCTTGTCTTTCCAAAGAGATAATTGATGGCTAGTTGAAGCTCCAATTGGTTGATTACCCAGTGCTGGGAACTCCTCGTCTTCATCTGGTTTCTCACTTTCCTTGATGGCAGCTCCATTACTTTCATCAATGGAGATACTGTTTTCTTGATTCGCCATAGAGCTTAGCTGGTGTTGCAATTCCAGAAGTTGCTGCCTAATACTCTTTAGCTCTTCATTAGTCTCCTGCTCCTTTCCTTCAATTATCACACTCGAATTACCAACAAGCAGCTTAGGAACTTCAATTTCATGGTCTTGGCTGGAAGGAACAGAGATTTCCGTCATTTCTTCCCCGTCAACCCTAATTCCCTCTTTTACTGCTCCACTTCGAGTAATAGCACTTAGGTCCCTCAATTCCTCACCACGCCCACGCCCTCCTCTTCCTCGCCCGCTCCGACCATCTCTCATGGCTTTTCCGGTGACCAAATGTACTGTAGACAGCTGACGAAGAGCCGGCTAATCGCCCAACCCTGCGCCAGGCATCTTCTCTCTAAAGTGTTTTTTATTATATTATATATATATATATATATATATATATATATATATATATATATATATATATATATATATATATATATATATATATATATATATATATATATATATATATATATATATATATATATATATATATATATATATAAATAAATAATGATTATAGATATCCTCTTTGACCGACTCCCACATCTCTCTAATGAACTTAAAATTAAACCCATCATACCCAGGAGCTTTATCGGTCCGACACGCCCAAACCGCCTGCTGTATCTCCTCACGGGATAAAATAGCTTCCAAAAAGGAATTTTGCTCCGCCGATATTTTAGAATGCTCGTCCAGGTCAAAATCAAAATCAGGGACCGGCTCTTGCGAAAATCGCTCAGCAAAAAAATCACGAACCACAGTTTTTAGATCAGAGACACCCTGTACCAAATGCCCATTAACCATTAACTGTGAGATATCCTGCCTCTTCCTCCTAAACAAGGTCGATAAGTGAAAAAACTTTGTATTCCGATCCTTTAAACTAATGCCATTCGACCGAGCCTTCTGCCTCCATATTCTTTCCCTTCGAAGCAAACACGAGTTAAGAATAGCCTGAAGCGCATTCAACCGAACCACTTCCACCACATCCAAAGCCCTTTGGTCACTAATCCTATCCAACATATGAACCCCAGCTTCCAACTCAGAAATCCTATTATCAAGCTGAGAAAAATGTCGTTTACTCCATCTCTAAAGGGGACCCTTAAACACTTTAAGCTTAAGATGAAGTGGAATATCTGGCAAATTACCCCACTCCTGCACTGCAAACTTCTTGAACTCCGGGTTCAAGAACCAAGCATCAAAACTCCGAAACGGCTTTGGGCCCCAATTTACCATCGACTCCAAAGACAAAACAAGGGGATTGTGATCCGACAGACTACGCGCTTTCCCACACAGAGACAAATTAGGGAACTGACGAAACCACCCAGGACAACATAAGCCACGATCTAACTTACTTCTCGAACCATTACGTCTCCAAGTAAACCGAATACCCCGAAGCGGAATATCAATAAGTCCTAAGTCATGAATCCAATCAGAAAAGTCACGCATACTCAACTTACACCGAAAAGACCCCACACGTTCCTCTGCTCGAAGGGTGGTATTAAATCACCAAGAAGAACCACAGGCTTACCAATTGTCCCCACCAAAGTCTTAACCTCCTGAAAAAACTGAACCCTATCCACCCTAGTATTCGGGCCATATACCACACCAATACAACACACAAAATTACAGTGCATAACACAAGCTTCAAGCAAAATCCAGCGATCACCCAAAAATTTATTATGAACAGTAAAAAACCCCAAGTCCCAAACCATGACAATTCCCCCCGCATCATTCTCATTTGCAAATACTTCACAAAAATCAAAATTATCATTACCCCACATTCGTCTCAATCGGCGACCCAATGGTCTTTTATGTTTCGTCTCAACAGGACCCATCATAGACACTTTATTTTGCATAACAAGGGAGCGAATCGACGACGCTCTTTCCCCCTTACCTACCCCCCGAATATTCCAAAATAATAACGACATAAAACCAAGAAAGAAAACACCAACTGAAGCAAGACCACTTACCGGCCCCGCTAATCATAATCCTCTATAGAAAAGAAAAGGAATATTGTATATAAGGGCAACATATCGTTATAAAACGCCAGTGGTAGCAAATGTTCAAAAAAATTCCACAAAATAGCATTGTAATGATCTAGTTAAAGCTACAGTAGCATTAATTGGCTAAAAACGTTAAATTGCTTAAGAAGTTGTGAAATATCTTAGGAATATTCTATGTTCCAACAGCATACTTTTATAAAACACTGTGGTAACAAATCTTATTATTAAATCTACTATAGCTTTAAGGAAATAACACCGTCTAATATGATATTTCACAGTTTAACAATCAATTATATGTTTTAGCCTATTAATGTAATGTAGCTTTACGTACAACATTAAAATGCTATTATGTTAGATTTTTTTTAAGATTTTTTAATATTAGTGTTTCATAGTATGTTGTTACCATATAAAGTATCCCAAAATTTTCAAGATTTTATACCTACTATAAAAAGAGTACTACTAAATTGGTTAAATTAGCAAGTTATATAATTATGACAAATGTATGATTACTAAATTCTAGAAGCTTTACGTGCCTTTTTTTGTGTTTCTAATTATACATTTCATAACATTTTTCATTATTAAGCTCTAATCAGTTTTCTTTTTAAACTGAATTTTGTTACTCTATATAAAAACAGGATATTAAATATCATAAAACATGGATCATCCGAGCCATAAAATCAATCTAGAAAATTGTTATTCTAAAAACAAAAATAAAAATAATGTAAAAAATAAAGAGCAAGAGAAATTTCTACCAATAGCTAATGTTGGAAGAATCATGAAAAAGGTTGTTCCAAATACATGGAAAATCTCTAAGGATGCTAAAGAAACTGTTCAACAGTGCGTCTCTGAATTTATAAGTTTTGTTACAGTTGAGGCTTCAGACAAATGTCAGAAAGAAAAAAGAAAAACAATCAATGGTGATGATATTATATGGGCAATTACTACACTTGGTTTTGAAGAATATGTTTATCCGTTGAAAATTTATCTTAATAAATATAGGGATATTGAAGGAGACAAATTAAATATTCCAAAAAAACAACTATCAATCGATGATCAACAATTACACCAATTCGCCCAACCAAAACAGCAGAAGTTAATACAATATCAAGAACAAAATCATGATCATTTTAAACAAGTTGATTATCAAAGGTTAACAAGCTATTCAAATAATCTATATTCATCTACCAATTCAATGTTCGTTCCCCAAGTAAACATTCCGCTATTGGAGCAATCGTTATCGTCATCGACTTTTCAAGCAAATTCGTTACAGGAAAATGATTAATTTCAATTACAAATTAATATTTGTATTGAACATGAGTGAAACTAATGAAAACGGTAATTATTATCTTCAATTGGTTCTTTGGTTTTTGTATCTTTATGATTTAATGGATTTTTTATGTGCTTGACAATTTGCAATTATTATTATATATTAATTCTAAATAGTATGAGTGAAATATAACAATTTAAAAATTAATTTATAAATTTTTGTTAATTAGGAAAATTTTGCTATTACTGAGAATTCAATTGAGAAGTTATAAGTTCACCAATAGGATCATTAAATCTATTTAGTTTATTTGACAGTCAAATTTAATTATAAAAGTTATGAATTCAGCATAATAAACTGTTTTTTGGTAGATAAAATTTTTTGTTTACCGGAGAAACCAAATATACATCAGGCAATGAAATCAACCCATTTTATTTGCATCAGTATGGAACTAAGGCCCATCTTCTATGAAGGGTATCCTCGGCTCACTCTTCATATGCATACAAGAAGGGCGAGGCCAAAACAAGCCAACACAACGTATTAGCAAAGTCAAAGATTATACAAAGCATCAAAAGCCAGCAAACTATACATAAGCTAGATAAAAAAAACGATCAGTGATCCAATAAAAAAGCATCAAGCTGATTAGAACCATAAATGAGCAGCATCCAACCAACTTGAGAAAGCCTCAGCATCAAAACAAGCAGATAGTAGTGGAGCATGCATCATCTACAAAAAAAGACAAATGCAGTAGCTAGCTTAGCAGAAGCAGCCACCAAAACATAATAAACTTTCTTTATATTATTTGACATATAACATTTTTAATAATTTATTTATTCTATGTATCAATTTTTTCTCATAAAGTTTTTTTACTTATTTTATATAATTTTTTATTTTCTATATTTTTTAATTTTTTAATTTATTTATTTTTTTTTGAAATTTTATAATTATTTTCTTTAATGATTAGTAATTATTATTACAAAAAGTGAAAATAATTAGATTTCTTGTGTAAATAGATTTATTTTGTTACATGTATAGATGTAACAAAATGTTTTTTTTATATTTCACTCGACATAACAAAAAGAACAATAATAATAATTTTATTTGAGAAAAAGCAATTGAATTTAATATATTATCTTTTAATCAATTTGTATTTTTTAAAATATTAAATTGTATAGCTCCTACCTATAGTTATTAAATGAGGGGAAAATTCCCGAAATAATATGAAATCTTGATTATATGACAAAAACATTTGGTAAATTAGTTAATAAACTAAAGTTGGTATCATTCTAGGAAATAAAATCCCTAAATTAGAGAAATTAATATATTGTTGGAATATTCACGGTAATTTTTCCTTAAATATATTATAGTTAAAAAAAGTCACAAAATAAGAATATAACTAAATAAAATACAAAATAAACAATATACAAATATTTATATAATGAAAAAATAATTTTTTTAATCTTCAAATATAATATTAAAATTGTAATTGTTTTTGAAAAAATAAGGATAGTAACTACATAAAAATTTTAATTAACATCTCCAATAAATATTATAAGAATATTATATTTTTTGTTTTTGCATCTGCTCTTTTTACGTATATCGATTCATTTGTTTTTGATTTTCGGATTTTATTTGATAATTTCTTTCTTGAGTCAGGAACTTCGATTGCATTCTCCTTTGAGTACATGAGTTACCACATTCCTCTCCTTCACATACGCTGGTTATAAATTCTATGAGCAGGATACACGTGATAATGATAATGCTAATAATTTTAATAAATATTATCAACTTATAAATTTCTTTTGTCAAATTATTTTTCAAATATTCCTCGAAATATACTAAATATGTTTCATGTTAGTCGTAATTTATAGAATTGTATAAGTTATATATATATATATATATATATATATATATATATATATATATATATATATATATATATATATATATATATATATATATATATATATATATATAGATATATATATATATATATATATATATATATATATATATATATATAATATATATATATATATATATATATATATATATATATATATATATATATATATATATATAATATTATCACCTAATCTAGAGAGAAGGTGTCTGGAGAATGATGGGCGCCTAGCCGTCATCCTCCATTCGGCTTCATTTTTCCGGCAACAAACAGCTTTCCGGCAGGTAATGCGAGGTGGGAAAGGGAATAGAGGGCGTGGAAGAGGACGAGGGGCACAATTAACTCCGTTTACTATGATAACACGAAGTGGGGAGCGAACAAATGTTAGGGTTTGTGCCGACAGAAATCATGAAGAAGAGGCGAATAATCCCACTGAAGGAGAGCAGAATGTAACTAGAAACATGAATAATGAGCAGGAATTGAATGTCAGATGTGAATTGGAAGAAGTTAAATTGCAATTGGAGGAATTGAAAATGCTGCTGACGAAAAAGAACCCAATTTCGCCATCTGTGAGTACTTCCAAACCAGAAGGTGACACGGCTACTGTGCAAACCGACAATGAAGATTTTCCCCCGTTGAATACAGGACAGAGCAACAATATTCCACCCCAAACTAGCCAAATTGTCTCATGGAGAGATAAGGTAACCACTTCTAACACCCCTAGTGGTATGCAACTTAAATTCATCCCTCCTATTGTTGAAAATGGTGTACAAGTTGTCCAAATTGAATCCATTGATGCTATAAATCTTGTTCATTATTGGGAATGTGCTGTGGTTGTGTATGTTGTTGGTGGACACGTATCGGTAGATGTCATTAGAGGATTCATAAGGAAACATTGGGGTTTTGTTAACATGCCAGAAATTCATTCACATGAAGATGACTATTTCATTATGAGATTTAGCTCCCAAAATGAATGTGACCAAATCCTTAAAGGAGGACCTTACTTCCTCAATAGAGCACCCATGGTAGTTAAGAAATGGAGTAGTACTTTTGACTTCAAGGAAGAGATTCTAAGAGTAATACCGGTTTGGGTTAGGTTACCAAGTCTTCCACTTCATTGTTGGGGGGAAGAAACTTTGAGTAGAGTGGTTAGTGCTATTGGAGTTCCGATTATTGCAGATGAATGCACGGCAAAGCAATCCAAAGTGTCTTATGCAAGAGTTCTAGTTGAGGTGGACATAACAAAGGACTTTGTCACTGATATTAGAGTTCGAGATAACAATGGGAGAGAATTTGTCCAAAAAGCTATACCCGAATGGCGACCGTTCTTTTGTCAAAAGTGTAACAAAGTGGGTCACGATTGTAAGAAAAGTGAAGGAGATACTCAAGCTCAGAGACAGCAACCTAAAGAGGGAAATAAAGGAGGGGGAAGTAAGAAAGTGTGGATGGCTTCATCTATTGTGCAGATGATTCAAGGAGTAGCCAGCATGAATGAACTAAGGCAAAGGCTTGCTAACAAGGAGAGCGACGCTGCCCTGGATGACCCTCAGTGCAGTACAATGAAGGACCATCACGAGGCTGCCCAACACCACATAGCAGCACCCCACGTGGCTGCACAGCACCTCAAAACTGCTTCACATGAAGCTAGACAGCAGTCCAGTCCACACGAAACAGCAGATCAGGTTGAAACTGTCCAGCAGCCTACTTTGCATAGTAATATGTGTGCACAGCCGGATATTTTGGATGATCAACTGGAGACTGAGGAAGGAAAATGGACACCGGTAGCCCCGAACAGAATTGCTAGGCGTACGTCTCTCAAAGGGGCCAGCAATGAAAGAATTGGGATAGTAGGAAGAATCTTGAAGAAGAGCTAAATAGGGACGGGAACCCTCAATTTTCCTCCTCACAATGATTATTGTTTCTTGGAATATCAGGGGTATGAATAGCCCCGGGAAAATCAAGGAAATTAAACTTTTCCTTGAGAAGAATAATGTTTATGTAGTAGGCCTTTTGGAGACTAAAATCAAAGAGAAGAATGCTAGCAAAATTCAGAAGAAGTTGGGAAATAAGTGGAATTGGTGTGATAATTATACTACTCATGAAAAAGGAAGAATCTGGGTAGGATGGCGTCATGATAAATGCAGGTTGGAGCTTCAGGAAATTCACCAACAGTTCATTGCTACTAAGATCACTCCTTTAAACTCGCACTCCTTTTTCTATGTTGTTTTTGTGTATGGTCTGCATAATGTTCGTGATCGCAGGGACATGTGGAATGAGATGGGAAAGCTTAACTTCAATACAGCATGCCTTTTCATAGGGGATTTCAATGCCATCTACAAAGACGATCATCGGGAAAATGGGTCCATGGTCTCCACCTATGAAACCTACGACATGATGCAATGGCTAAAGGATATGGAGCTCCATCCTATAACTGAGAGAGGCCACAAATACTCTTGGTCCAACAAAGAAGAGGGAGACAACCGCATTCTCACAAAGATTGATCATGCTATTGGAAATCTCCAGTGGCATAACTCTTTTAATTATGCAAGTGTCCACTATGCTAATCAGCAATCTTCAGATCATACCCCTTTGATCGTGAACCTCAGGGAGTACGAGCAGAAGCATAACAAACCGTTCCGTTTCTTCAATTACCTCTGTGACCATAAGGATTTCCTTAAGGTAGTTCAAGATGCTTGGAGTATTCGAGAAAGGGAACAGGACTACAACGTCTGTGGCATAAGATGAATAATGTTAAGACCAGACTTAAACTTTTGCACTCTACAGAATTCCTGGGGATTAGAGATAAGATCATGCACTGGGAGAAGGAGCTAGACACAATCCAGACCACTTTGCAAACAAATCCTACTAATGTTGTGTTTCATTTGCAGGAAAAAGAGGCCTTAATGAACATTCGTAAATGGAGGAAAATCGAAACCACCGCTCTTCACCAGAAGTCTAGAATTAGTTGGATCCGTCAGGGGGATGAAAACTCCGCTTACTTCCATGCTACAATCAAAGAGAGGCAGGCTTCCAACAGTATTCATGAACTGCAAAATAAGGAAGGGAAATGGCTCAACAGCACCCAGGAGATACAAGATGAGATCACCCATTTCTACAAGAACCTTCAGGGAACGGCCTCCATGCACCTTGAGGGTATTGATCGGAGTATTATGCGAACAGGGGCCCAGCTGGATAATTCTAGTTGCCAGATGCTCATCCAGGATGTAAATGAAGAGGAAATTAAAGAGGCGCTCTTTGGGATGAACGATAACAAAGCTCCGGGGATTGATGGGTTCAATGCTTGTTTCTTCAAGAAAGCTTGGGAAATCATCAAAGAAGACCTTATGAGTGCTATGAAAGAGTTCTTCACGAGTAGTGCCATGTTTAAACCGTACAATTGCACATCGGTTACCTTAATCCCAAAATCTCATCAAGCTAATAAAGTAGGGGATTTCAGACCTATTGCCTGCTGCACTGTCATTTACAAGATCATTTCTCGGGTTCTAGCGGGAAGGCTTCAGAAGGTGATGGGTAAGGTGATTGATCAAGCCCAATCGGGTTTTATCCCAGGGAGGCAAATGTCAGATAATATTTTACTTGCTGCAGAGCTCATCAAGGGCTACACCCGGAAGAACAACTCCCCGCGTTGCATGATCAAGATGGACCTCCGGAAAGCCTACGATTCTATCAGTTGGTCCTTTTTGTTCTCGGTTATGGATGAGATGGGTTTCCCCACTAGATTTGTCGACTGGATCAGAGAGTGCGTCACCACAGTCTCCTTCTCCATCCTTGTAAATGGCATGCCACTTCAGCCTTTTACTGCTAAAAAAGGCTTGAGACAGGGTGATCCTATTTCTCCTTACCTGTTCGCTATTGCCATGGAATACCTGTCCAGATTAATGCAAAAGCAGAGTGAGACTAAGAGCTTCCACTTCCATCCCAGATGCAAGCTGGTCAACATTACGCATCTTTTATTCGCGGATGATCTCCTTATGTTTTGTAGAGCGGACATTGCCTCAGTCCAAAGCATGATGCGAACCTTCCATAATTTCACAAAGGCTTCGGGATTGGAGGCAAACACTAGCAAAAGCAACGCCTACTTCTCAGGGATCGACACACAGAGCAGAGAGCAGATTCTAAGCTTCCTTAATATGGATGAAGGCACCTTTCCTTTCAGATACTTGGGGGTTCCACTGCACTCCAAAAAGTTGAACTCGCGGGATTGTCGGCCTTTGGTAGATAAGATTGTCGGCAGGATTAATTACTGGTCTTCTCGCCTTCTTTCATATGCAGGTCGGATCCAGCTAGTTCGTAGTGTTATCAGGGGAATGATGAATTTCTGGGCTCAAATCTTTTGTCTCCCTAAAAAGCTTCTCAAAATGGTGGAGGATATCTGCAGATCGTATATTTGGTCGGGTAAAGAAGGTATTTCAAGGAAAGCAGCAGTCTCTTGGAATCAAATGTGTTTACCTTTCAATAAAGGTGGGCTTAACTTGCGAGACATGTACGTTTGGAACAAGGCCGCTCTCCTCAAACACCTGTGGAACATAGCTCGTCATAAAGAAAATCTGTGGGTGAAATGGATTCATAGTTACTATTTGAACAAGCAAGACATTCATGAGGTGAACCCCTCCATCCATGCTTCTTGGAGTTTCAAAAAGATCATTAAGCAGAGGAATTTACTTGATCAGCTTGGGGGTTGGGAGAAAATTACATGTGGAGACTCTTTTTCGATTGGGAGAGCATACGTTTGCCTAATAGCCGACACTCCTAAGGTTCACTGGGGGGACATAATGGTCCGAAATGTGGCGACCCCAAGTGCCCGTTTCATTACTTGGCTAGGCGTGCAAAACAGGCTAGCTACCAAAGACAGGATTGATAAGTGGCTGCATCTTCAAGACGACTTGTGTGGCTTGTGTAATGGAGCGAGGGAAACAACTCAGCACCTATTCATGGACTGTCCTAATGCCATAAACATCAGAGCCAACCTTTTCCAATTCCTCCCTCGAAGGCTTGAGGATACTCTTTTACAGGATGAAATCATTCGCATGAGCAAGATCAACAAAAAGAAGACGGATCGGGCAAAGCTTATTGTTGGATTATGGACCGAAATGATCTATTGCATCTGGATGCAAAGAAACAAGAGACTTTTTGATAACCATAGGTTAAGTGTGAAAGCGGTGGTTGATTGTATAGTTTTTAGGATAGCGGGGAGAGTCAACGTAAGGATGGTGGACATGCTTGTATCTAAGTAGGTAGTTTTTTGGGGTTTTTGGGCTAGCGTTCCTCTTTTTGTGTGAGCGTTAGCGTTTTTGGTGGCTCGGGCGGAGTTAATTTCCAACCGAGCGTCTGCTTGTATCTCCTTTTCCTTTTGGTATATAATACACATCAATTGGCAAATATATATATATATATATATATATATATATATATATATATATATATATATATATATATATATATATATATATATATATATATATATATATATATATATATATATATATATATATATATATATATATATATATATATATATATATATATATATATATATATATATATATATATATATATATATATATATATATATAATACTATGTGTAGTTTTTTTTGTTGAAATATATTGTGGATATTAACAAATGTATTCATCTATCTTATCTAATTTTTACAAGTGCGCCACAGGGGATAAGTAACAAACCAAATGATGTACTTAACCTATTAATTAATAAAAAAAATATCATAATTATTTAATCATACAAGTTTAACAATTAAATTGATGAAAAAAAATTAAAAGTATAAAAATGAGGTTAATCTCAAACATATTTGAATGACAAATTAGTGTTTTTTTCTAAAGAGATAATTTTAGTAAAAACATCAACATGTACTGTTTTTTTTATTATTATACAATAGCAAAAGTACAAGGTAAATATTCTTTTATTTTGAAAGTTATATTCTTGAAAATTATATTCCTACTCTTAAATATAAAAGTATATTAAAGCCTTGTTTAGTTCACCCTAAAAAAATAATTTGTAAAAATAATTTATATTTGTAAAATTTGATTTCAATCATCAAAAAGCAGTTAGAATTAGTAAACATCGATTATAATTAGGAAAACTCAGTTATAACTTAGAACTACATATCAAATAGAAATAGGGAAAACAGGTGCAATAAATAAAAATAGGTAACATTGTCAAAATCAATTTTAATTAGTATAAATTAGTTTCAGTTGGTAAAAATCAGAAATTATTAACAATCAGGTCTCCTCATTTCCTTTTGATTGATCACTTTAAGATTTAATATATATTTTACTATATGTTTTATATTTTGAATTAGACCTCATGAATTAACTTATAACTTAACTTTAGTGTGTGATTTAGTAGGTTTTAATTTTGTTATTTGGCTAAATAATTAATGGGGTATTCTTGTAAGAGACCGCCTTGCGTGAGACAACATCAAAGCAAGGAGCTCACATGTTAATAATTTGTATTAATTGTGCTATTTAACTCATGTAACAGGTGCATCTCATGATTAGACGATAATCAAGTGACTATTAACCTTCTTGCAACCCAAATTGGTATATATAGGTTAAATAGCATATTACAAAGATATTATGAGAATATATACTCTTTATGTGAGATCGTGTCACCACAAGATGCTTTCTCACAAGTGTGTAGCTCTTCTTAAAATCCTTTAGTCAATTAATATACTTATGAAAGGCTTTATCATAATAGATAGAAGAAAACTTTTATCAAAAGATAAGATCCATAAAAATGTCGAACAAAAGGAAACACTCAAAACGAAATATTTAACCAACATTGTAATTAGGCCTGTGCAATGGCTCGGATCCCCATTGGGGCCCCTGATCCAACCCTTAATTAGAAAGGTTATACATGGGGGAGGGTTGAAAAGGGATGGGCTTAAAATTTAACTTATAAAAGTTAAAAGATAAGTGTTCGATAATGGTTTTAAAAAGGGTTGTAATGGTCCTAATCCAAACTCATTTCCTTCTCACTCATATACATCCCTCAAACTAAAATATTTCATTTCAACTGGAGATAATCTGATACGAATCATATACAACCATAACATCATCAACCCTAAAACTAAAAAATCTTAAAAAATCTTGAGTGAGATGCGCCTCTCCGCGGACCTGACTAGGGATAGAAATAGTTTGAGACGCCAGATCCATATTTTTGACCGCTAATAAGCTCTTCCCCCACCCTTTTAGTTCATCTTGTTTTTCTTTGCTTTTTCTTCTTGTCCTTTTTAATTTTTATGATCCTCTGTAACCTTTGGTTAGCTTTCTCTTGAGACATTATTGTCAATCGTCACTCATTTCTCCAATAATGCAGGGCTCTTTTCTTTCCTAGGGTAATTAAAAGACCACTTTCCTCTAGTCTTCCCTTAAAAGGAGTACGAGTATGGATAGTTTGTCAACTTACCTCACCACGACCCTCGATTTAGAACACATTTATATCCCTATTATGGTGTTGAGTCTTGTCGTTTATAATTGGTTTTATACGTTTTACTCTCGGTTTTACCTTGCTATTGTCTCTGCAGTATTTTAAGGTTATTTTAGGTATTTTCGGAGGTTTCGAGGTGAAATAGATCAAGTTCGAGACTTAGACACATCAATCAAAGATCAGACACGCATATTGAAGCTTAAGCACACATATCGAAGTTAATTACATTCGCTCGAATCGATGAAAACCTTCGCAAGCCGTTTTCGGTCGAAGACGTTGAGGTCTAATTCCATGTTCAAGACATGGACATTATTCTTATCTAGCAAGAATAAGCACACATATCGTCTTGCTATTGTCTCATTGTAATCCTCAGCCTCATCTTTGCTAGATAAGAATAATGATTACAGTAGATTTACATGGACATTATTCTTATCTAGCAAAGATGAGGCTTTTGATGAATTTGTTGCATTTGCCACTAAAATTCAAAAATCTAGTAACAATCAACTTGTCCACATAAGATCGGATCATGGTAAGGAATTTGAAAATTCAAGGTTTATGGACTATTGTAATGAGCATGGTTTAAGTCACAAGTTTTCCGCACCTAGAACACCACAACAAAATGGTGGTAGAACGCAAAAATAGAACCTTAGAGGAAATGGCTAGAACCATGTTAATAGCTAGTACCTTACTGCCATTAGGCACTTGAATCGCCTCTATACTAGTTCGTATTAGGAAGTTATTACCAAAATATTAACAAGGTCTCCTAATATGGTACTAATACGGGATTTAGTTATGAAGCAAATTGGATATTCTTTTAATTAAATATTTAAGGTTATTTGTTGGGTACTTGAGATCAATTTAGGGTTAGTATCTATCTTTTAATTGGGTTTATTTATTGGTACAGTTGAGTTACGAGTTTTTACTTAATTAAAATGGGTATTTGGTTCTAGTATCAAATTTGGAACATAAGTATCAATTGATTTGATTAGATGATATTTTTTGGGTGTAATATAAGTTGGTTATTTAGGATTTTTGATTGGTGTAAAATTGGTTAAACTCCATTGATAGTAACTCAAGCTTTTTACATGCTCATGGTTGATGACGAATTATTGGTATTTTGATTATTGATTTATATTCACGTCATAGAAAGGTAATCCTACAAACAATATTATCTTTTAAATTTAATTTAAGTATTTAAAATTTAAAGTTATGTTATATAATGTGTGGCATAATATTTGAGCAAAATCGTATAATTTTTGGTGTTCGAAACTTTGGAATTTGACTTTGTTTGACCTTGCTTTTAATCCTTGATCAAAATTATGTTTTGTATGTTCCTAGCATTTTAAATATGAGCTTTTAAATATTGTACTATGAAATTGAGCTATGATTATTGACTTTAAAGAAAATTAAGTGATTTATTGATTCGTCTTAGATTGAAATGTTCGACATTGAAAAATATCCGTTTTTGGGAATTAGCAACGGATATTTATATCCGAATTATTATGAAATCCTATAGATTGATAATAGGTAATACTTTTCGGATCGGTATCAAGCCCGCGAACACGTTTCATTCTTGAATGAACCTTACTTTCGATGATGATGATCACCCGTATTCTTAGGACTTAGATCAAGCCTACTTCCTGATGGTCCATATATTCCCACGCTTTAAAGTGCTGTTATATTTTTTTTTAATATGACTTGTGAATAAATATGTTTGGTCTATATAAAGTTTTGTTTGTTTTATAAATGAATTCATATGTTTGATTTGTCGTATTTTAAATTTTTGCTATTAACTTGTAAAGTAATAGCCGTATTTTGATTTTCGCTATTAACTTGTAAAGTTATAGCCGTATTTATGTCGATACCAAACGGTCTTTTATAAGAGTTTTAGTTTTGAGAAATTAATGATTCATATCGAGATACCAAATGAGCAAAAGATGGAATTAGAGATGTTTGTAAATGACTTGTACCTAAATGTAGTAGTTTGTTGGATTACTCAACAATTCAATTGTTAACAGTCTTTGATGGGGTCTATCCCTTGCGCGGGATAGATCCATTTTCATGTTAGCTCTGTTGTGGAGTTGATGTCTGCTTGTGTCATGTGTTAAGTGCACGGTGAGGACTTCTTTTTAAAAATCATAATGTAAATTAGATAATTGTAAATTAATTGTAATATTTTATAAAGTTTTGTAAATAGTATTCACTTATTTAATGTAAAAAGTTTTAAATACTCTAATATTGGTTTGATATGGCTATCGAGCCACAAGTCGGATTCAGCCCAAACTTATATATCTGCTATGCTTTATAGACAGTATTATATTACTATTTATGCTGGTTTGGGCTGTTTCACAATTCTCCATCCCATTGAATGATCGACCCAAATACTTGTACTTGGTCGTACTTTGAACAACTTCTTTGCCGATGGACACCTCTGGCTCGCCTAACGGTGATGTACCACTAAAGTCACTGCGCAAATACTCAGTCTTCGTGCGGATAATACGCAACCTTTTACCTTCTAAAGCTTCCCTCCACTCCTCCAATTTGTTACTAACCTCCTCTTTAGTTTCTGCCATCAGCACAATATCGTCCACGAATACGATGCACCATGGGACCGTCTCCCAGATAGATTTTAATATCTCATCCATAATGACCGCAAAAATGAACAAAATAAGAGTCGATCCCTAATGTAGTCTAACTTTAACCGAAAAAGGTTCTTTTATCCCTACCTATGATTGAATGCTAGTCGAAACTCTTTCATACATATCCCGAATGGCTTCAATGTACACCAGAGAAATACCTTTGGCCTTGAGACTATCCCAGATAACGCATCCTGGTATGGTATCATACGCTTTCTCTAAGTCTATGAACATCATATGCAGATCTTTCTTCCGCTCCTTATATTTTTCCATCAGTCTTTTAAAAATATGAATTGCCTCCATGGTTGACCTTCTTGGCATAAAATCTAATTGTTCTAACTAATCATTGTTCCCTGTCTGATTCTCCTTTCTATCAATCTTTCCCACAATTTCATTGTGTGGCTTAGTAGTTTGATACCACTATAGTTCATACACATTTCAAATCGCCTTTGTTTTTAAACAAAGGTATGAGAGTGTTGTTCCTTCATTCTTGTGGCATCTTATGTATCCTCAGGATAACATTGAAGAGTTTAGTGAGCCAACGAATGCCCTCTTCACCTAGTCCCCCTCCACATCTCAATCGGTATGTTATATGGCACGACTACCTTTGTTCTCCCCATCTTTTTGAGAGCTTCTTTTACTTCCTCGGTTGTAATGTCCCTTGTTAACCCATCATCTTGTTTTTTTGTGCGTCTGAAGCTTGACTATCATCCTCCTTAGGTTCCCTAGACTCATTGAGTAGGTGAGAGAAATATTGATGCCATCTGCTTTTTATGTCCTCCTCTGTTAGGAGAAATCGCCCTTCCTCATCATTAATGTATTTCACTGCACCTAAGTTTTAATGTTTCCTGGCCCTAGTCTTAGCCAATTTAAAAATATCCTTCTCCCTTTCTTAAATATCAAGCATCTAAAACAAATCCTCATAAGCACGGCTTTTCGCCTCTATAACAGCTGTCTTTCCCGCCTGTTTTGCTTTCTTGTATCTCTCTCTCTCATCATATCCTATCTTTCTTCTCCGAGCAAGTCATAAGCTCCCTAACTCTCCTAATTTTGTCCTTTATCTTCTCCTCCACCTCTTTGTTCCACAACCACACCTCTTTGAAAACTTTTGGTCTTCCTAACAACACCCCTAGGGTCTCTTTCGCCACCTTCCGAATGGTTCTTCCATATTTACCCACATTTCATTCGCATCCTCTGATTGACTTCATAATCCCTTCGCACTTATCACGCTTGACAAGGTCGTGACCATATCTCCATATATATATATATATATATATATATATATATATATATATATATATATATATATATATATATATATATATATATATATATATATATATATATATATATATATATTAATAGTGATGGCCGCGGTCCGGGTTGGGCCGGTTTCAACCGGTTCCGGTTCCACCCGGTTCCGGTTCCATTTGGAACCTGACCCAGACTTTTCCGGTTCCGGTTCCGGTTCCGGCCGGTTCCAATCGGTTCCTTGGCGGTTCATGAGACGGTTCTGGCGGTCCCAATTCCCGGGCCGGGTGGGTCGGACCATCGGTTCCATTTTTATTTTTCCTTTATTTTAAATAAAAAAATACTATAATAATGCGGACGTACCTTCATCGATTACTTGATTATTAGCGAAATGCATTGATTGTCATCGTTATTAAAATATTTACTAAAAAGAACGAAAAAAATAAATCAATAAGAAACGAATCAACGATAAAGATCATAAAAAAAAAAAAAGGGGGAGAGAATGGACTTGAACCTAGTATCCCGAAGGAATACTAAGCTGCCTACGTATCCCGAAAGAATCAACGATAAAGACATAAATCAAATATTATAATTACTTTGGTCGATTTCAAAGTGATTTTTAAGATAATTATCTAATTCTAAATATGAAGCGGAGGAGGAGGAAGAAGATGACTAGAAAAGTATCATCTCGACTTATTATGTTAGCGATTACGGGATTATAATAATCGGGACGTGCCGAGACGCTAGCACGCCTAGACGTATCGCGACTCGGGCTATATATACTAGAATAATGGTCATAAAGGTCCGCTAAAAGTTTTTTACAATTTCCTACACAATTAATGTACATCACTAGACGGGCGATCTAATGCTTGGTACTAAAATCCTATTATTTTACTTAGGTTTTTCGTACTAAAACACGGATCTAAAATTGTCGCAATTCCATAAATATAAGGAAAATTAGTGAAATACGCTTTCCACTTATCCATCATATCTGCAAGAATCGGCTTTAAAAACGTTACAATCATCATGAGAATGTCTAAGAAGATGATAAAAAACAATAATACATTCACTTATTACTAAGTGAACGTTTGGTTCATAAACATATGAAAAAATCTTAGTTTCATGGACATATGATAAGTGCAATTATTTGCACTCATCATTAACATATTTGCGCTCATTTTCGATGTTTTGAGGCGGTTTAGGGAAGTTTTATGTGGTTTCACTCCATTTCGGTATTCCATGTCCAATTTGTAGCCAAATGGGTGAATTATGGTACTTTGAGTCATTTTTGTGGGTTTTTGGTGCTAATCATGTTTACAAGGCTCAAAGAACGTATCAACTATCAAGCTATCAATTTTGTCAAGCCATAAAGAGTAAAAAAGCAAAAGAGTAGGTTAATGCAAAAGTATTAAGGTGAAATTTGATACATGTCTACTCTTTTGGCTATAACTTTTGATAGGAATATCTTATTAATACAAGGTTTGCGGCATTGGAAACTAGACTTCAAGGGCTTTCCAACGGTATATTATATGTCCGATTCCGATAACCGAGCAAGAAATGGCGAGCGTTTGAAGTTGATGCAGTTTTTCAGTTCCGGGTCCGGGTCCGGTTCCGGTTCCATGGAACCGTTGGCCCGGTTCACCCGTTCCGGTCCGGTTCTGCGGTTCCAACCGGTTCCATTGGACCGTTGGGCCGGTTCAACCGGTCCGGACCGGTCCAACCAGTACGCGGTTCTTTGGTCCGGTTTTTTTCGAATTTTTCCGGCGGTTCCACGGTTCCGGCAACTTTTTTCCGGCGGGTCCACGGTTTCACGGTTCGGTTCCGGTTCGGAACCTGTCGCGAACGTTCCGGTTCCGGTTTTCAGCTGTTCGGGACCGGTTCGGTTCCGGGCCAACCCGGACCGTGGCCATCACTATATATATATATATATATATATATATATATATATATATATATATATATATATATATATATATATATATATATATATATATATATATATATATATATATATATATATATATATATATATATATATATATATATATATATATATATATATATATATATATATATATATATATATATATATATATATATATATATATATATATATATATATATATATATATATTTTTTTTATTTTTTTATTTTTTTTTTGTAAATTTGGAAATATATATATATCTGGATAACCAAATACACTGGAGCATGGAAGCCCCAAAGCCGCCGGCATAAAAAACCCCGCGAGGGGAAAAAGCCATTGGAGACGGGGGCCATGAACCAGGCCACCACAACATCGCATAGGGGTGGGCTATGCAAAAAGAGAACACCAGGACCAAAAAGACACCGGGCTTGGACTAACACCATACACACCAACCTATTAAGCCCAAAAAAAAAGTCAACACACCAACACCAACCCGATGCGAAGATGCTAAAATTCAAAAACATAAAAACCCCACACAAGCGTAGGGCCTAAAAACAACAAATACAACCATATACAAGACTCCAAGAGGTGGATCAGAGCGATGATTGATGAAGTTCCAACTGCAAAGGGGAGTCTTCTTCAACACAAGAACCACGCATCACTCGAACAGAAACAGGATCAGCAAAAAATAAACAATACAGAATGGATAACCCAAACACCAAAAAATAGTCTATCATTGTACATTTTCAAGCAGTGTGAGTCTTGTAGAGAAGCATTTCAATGCCGTATATTCCTTTGCCCACGCTCCAATTCTGAGTTTTAAAGAGGATACCACCTGGGGAAGATTTGGTGTTTGATCATGGAATTTGACTCTGTTTCTTTCAAACCACAACGACCATATCACGCATCCGAGAATGAGCGGCTTGAGTTGCTTCCATTTGCGCCCTATTAGAAGGCCTTTCCATTGCTCACAGAAATTGCCACAATCAGAATGAAGTACCCCCTGGATATGGCACCAATCTAGGATCTGCATCCACACACACCATGAGAAATAACAGGAGAATAAGATATGGGATTGGGATTCAAGCGCTAAATTACAAAAAGGGCACAGTGCTTGCTGAGCTTGAATGATTCCTTTTTCCACAAGAAAGCTACCAGTTTTGAGTTTCCCCAACATTGCAAACCATAGAGTTAATTGTGCGCGTGGAGGGATGTTTTTATGCCAAATAAAAGTGCTATGTTGTCTAGGAATCCTGGGCACAGCTGAAGCAAGAGCTTGATCTCTAATTAGCCGGATAGGGTATTCATACCCATTAGAGCCTCTCCACAGAATATCATCCCTCCCCTGTCTCTGTGGTTTATGGTGGTCGATAAAGCCAAGAAGCCGAGTAAGTTCGATGATTTCCCACTCATGGAGATGTCTCCGCCAATACAAGTTCCAAACCCATAAACCACCTTGCCATTCTCCCACTTGACTTATTAATGAGTGTTGTTGTAAAGAGATTGAGAAAAGTCTCTGGAATTCACACTTCAAAGGACCAACTTCACACCAATTATCGTGCCAAAATAAGATAGACTCCCCGTTCCCCACCTTTAGTAGGGTGCCCCTCTCAAAGATCAGTCTAAAGGATGATACTTCCCTATCAGAGCTAATGAGATGAGACCACATACCTTCTTTCACATTTCTAAAGGTGTCTAGTGATGCTTTATAACCCTTGATGTTATGAACGGACATGAGTATGCTCTTCCAAAGGGTGTTTTCACATTTAGAATACCGCCACCACCATTTGAAGAGAAGAATCAAGTTTTTGTGCAAAATGTTTCCAACCCCAAGACCTCCCATTTCCTTTGGTAATTCAATGGAACCCCAATTCACAGATGGTAACGCCATATGGTTTCCTCCAGAATCCCCCCAAAAGAATCTTCTTTGTAGTTTAATGATGTTAGCTGCAACAGATCTGGGCATTTTAAACATACTCATATAGTAAACAGGCAAACAATTGAGTACACTTTTAATTAGGGTCAATCTACCCGCCCTAGATAGAGTTTTGGCTTTCCAAGAAGCAAGCCTTTGTGCGATTTTATCAGTGATTGGTTTCCATGATGAGGATCTTGACATATTATCACCAAGAGGGATACCCAAATAGGAGAAGGGGCATTTTTGATGTCTACACCCAAAGGACTCAGCAAGAGCCTTTACCCAACCATGATCCCCCGAATTCCACGAGATAAAGCATGATTTACTATAATTCAGATACAGCCCAGACATTATAGCAAACACATCCAGTATACGAAAATAATTGGTAATGCAAATAGGGTCATTTGGGGCAAAAATAAGGGTATCATCCGCAAATTGGAGATGCTTTAGAGGCACCCCGTTGCACCCAATCCTGACTGGTCTAATCAAGTTTGCTTCATCTACTTTCCTGAAAAAACACACCAAGGCCTCACTAACTAAGATAAAGAGGTAGGGGGAAAAGGGATCACCTTGTCTTAAACCTTTGCCCATGTTGAACGGTTTGAGTGGTGAGCCGTTGAGAATAATAGACATTGAGGCTGAGGACACACAGTTCATGATCCATTGAATCCACCTTGTGCCAAATCCAAGCTTATTCATCACCTGTTCAAGAAAAGACCATTTAACAGAGTCATATGCTTTTTGAAAATCAAGCTTCACAAGGGCACCTGATATTTTTCGTTTTTTCAACCATCTCAAGGATTCATTTGCTATGAGAACACCATCTAGGATCTGCCTGTCCATCACAAAGGCACTTTGGGACCTGTCAATCAAGGGAGCGATCACCTCTTTGAGCCTAAAGGAGAGTAGTTTGGATATGATTTTGTAGATTGCCCCGACCATACTGATTGGCCTGTAATCCTCAATCGATAAAGGTGATGGAACCTTTGGGATCAGGGACACCCATGACACATTGATGCTCTTGAGTGAACGGTTGTGGATGAAGAATTCTAACACACTTGCATAGATATCTTCCTGAATTGTGTCCCACATTTCTCTAATAAATCTGAAGTTGAACCCATCAAACCCTGGTGCTTTGTCCATACCACAAGCCCAAACCGCATTTTTTATTTCTTCTCTGGAAGGGATAGTTTCAAGGTGAGCGCTTGATTCTCTGATAGTCTGGAATGAGTCCCCAAGTCAAACTCAAAACTAGGGGAAGGTGATTGGGAGAATCTTTGCTTGAAGTGATTTCTGACTTCATTTTTCATCTGTGTCACATTGTTTATTGTTCTCCCGTTGATTCTGAGTGTTGCGATTTCATTTCTTTTCCGCCTATATTGAGTAGCAGCATGAAAGAACTTGGTGTTATGGTCTTTGAGTCGGATACCATAAGACCTAGCCTTTTGCCTCCAAATTCTTTCTCGTCGGATTTGCCATATGTGAAGGTAGTTTTGTGCAGCTTTAAGTCTGGCCCCTTCCATAGCATTCAACTCTCTCACGTCACTGAGTTGTTCAAGCCAATGTATCACTTCTTCAAGGCTCTTAATTTTTGTATCCAACACCCCAAAAGTGTCTTTACTCCACCCTTTCAATGCACCTTTGAGTGTTTTCAGCTTGTTTTGTAAAGGTAGTGGAGGGAGGTTTTTCCATTCAACGTCTACAAACTTTTTGAAATCCGGATGAAGGAACCATGCATCATAGCTACGAAAAGGTTTCGGCCCCCAATTCTTCTGATCTTCACAGGTGAGCAGGATTGGATTGTGATCAGAATCACCTCGTCTCAAACCTACAAGTTTAATGTTAGGGAAAGTAGTAAGCCACACATTGCAACACATACCTCTGTCAAGTTTACTTTTAGAGTTGTTTCTCCGCCACGTGAATCTCAAACCGTGAAGAGGAAGCTCAATCAAACCCAGACTATGGATCCAATCATCAAAGATTCGACTACTAAGTGCACATCTAAAGGCACCAATTCTCTCACTAGCAAAGCGAACCACATTAAAGTCACCCAGAATTAGAGTTGGTTTGTTCACTAGTTGGATTAGATTCTTCAACTCTTCAAAGAAGTGTGATCTATCCGCTCTCATGTTAGGCCCATATACAATCCCAATGCAGCACTCAAGATTCATCATTTTCATCTTTCCTTGTAGTATAATCCATCTCTGACCCATGTGCTTGGATTCTAGCTCAAAATAAGAGGGATCCCAAACAGCAGCTAAACCTCCACTATGTGTCTCACTCGCAAAGGATTCACAGAAGTCAAAGTCATCGCTTCCCCATATACGCCTTATTCTATTTTTCAATGTCTGTCGATGCTTTGTTTCTATAAGGCCAAGGAGATTGACTTTATGGTTGTTTATCAGGTTCCTCAGGGATATTGTTTTTTCCCCTTTTCCAATGCCCCTAATATTCCATACTAAACAGTTCATCAACAAAAATTATGCACCAAGTATTACCCATGTTGAGGAGACCCTTCACTGTTTAGTCTCCGCCATTTTGGCAAGCCTTATAGACTTTCTCAATTCACTAAACACTACATCATGTTCTTTACTGTCGATTCCAATCACATTTGCCGCAGCCCAAGTTGTCTTGATTTCTGGTTTCCCCGGTGGTTGAACGCAAGGAATGGATGTGTTTCTTCTTGGTCTACCTCTCGGTTTTCTTGAAGTGCTAGCATAGCCATTAATTATTACAGATTGCTGCTGAACACTTACTGTGTGTAAGGCTGGGATTCCTTCTTCAACGTCAGCAAGGAGACTTGACACGGGTTGTGCAGGGGAGGCAAGAAGCTGCTGTGCCTTTGTGCTAAAATCATCAAAATCAGCTTTAACATTGTCCCTATACACCGTGGGAAGTTCACTGTGCTTCAAGACACCAGGTGTGCACAGCTGCTCTACAGACTCACGATTTAAGACGACTTCCTGGACCATAGGATCAAAAGAAGGTTGGTATAGTAGTGGCTCCTGGTTGCTGTCCTGCATACTGTCCAGCAGGTAGTCCGTCTGCTGCCCCTCTTTTTGGTGCTCGGGCTTTATCTCATCATGCAATCCTATTCTATTACCACATCCCGAATGCTCGCCATACCCAACTTGATTGCTGTGGCTCAATTTAGAGGTTTTAAGTGCTTCATTCGACACCACATCAAGCTTAGGAGTAAGGCTCAAAGTCATATCTGCAGCTTCTTTTTTTGCTTCTTGTTCTTCATATTTTTTACTTCTTTTTTCAATTATCTCATTCACATCCATGGTAAGACCACCTTCCACTTCTCGAGCCCAAATTTTACAAGAACCCGTGTCCCACTCAATCGAAACCATGCTCTGAATTTGCTGCTGTTCGGTTGTGTGCAGGAGCACTCTTGCACATGTTAGGCTATTAACCCCCATAAAATCATGGTCTATGTATAGCATCGTACCCCATCTTTCACAAATGATTCTAAAATTATCCGGGCTGCAAACCTTTGGGTGGACATTACATAGTTCAAGCCATACAAGTCTATCTTGCAAACATTCACTGTCATCCCATCTATGCACATCACACGCAAAAATCCTCAATGGAGAAGACTCACATAAAGCATATTCTAGGTTCTTTTCATCATCAAAAAACAGGATAAATTTGCACGGGGACAGGGATGACACATAAGTAAATTGGACATTTGTACCATAAATCAATGAAGCAGCAACTTTCGGGTCCACAAACTCCACAAATTTGACAACCACAGCATGCTTGAGTCTATCGGCCATAGTGGTATTTTCAATAACTTTAATAGTATGGTTTACCTCAGTTTCTTCTTCAGTTTCTTCTTCTTTTTGCTGCTTCATCGGCTCATGCTTTTTTGCTCCCATAAGTACTTCCACGTATTGTCTTTGATCCCGATGTGCAGAGTGTGATGCAAGCCTTTTCGATTGTTGTCTTTTCTGTGTAGGTACAGCAGCAGGTTCAAAGTGTGTACCTTCTTTGTTGTATTTCGCCATAGTCACCTTGATATTCACCCCATTAAGGCAATGGCCATGAAGCGCTGTAATGGCTTTAATTGCATCCTGATGTCGTCTGTATCTAACAAAGCTGAAACCCGTGTTGGTGTTCTTCCTCTTCTTCCCAGCAATATAGACGTCCACCACTTCACCATGATTTTCAAACAGGGTTCTAATGTCTCGAAGAGTTGTACTGCGTGTTATGCCGTCGACGAACAGAGATATAACATCCTTTTGTGTTGTACCCATAGAAGACCGAGGTGGCTCCCGAAGTCCACGCCACCAAAGGTGTCGGGAATATCCTCGATTACCAACCCTCGAGTCCGTTACGGGTTCTTTCGCGGTACCATATGAGACCTGTCTCCCACTTCCACTTGCGGCCCTGTTTAAAGAACAGTCTACATAATTTCCAGCATCATTGAACCCAGAAAAGTCAGCGTTTTGACCATGGTGTTGGGTTCTTTTTTGGTTTCTTCTTCTCCTCTTGACCATAATGAAACCCTCGTCGTCACTGGGTGGGTTCATGACACCATAATTGTAACATTCATAGTTTTGAGGGTTGACATCAAGGCGGTGAACCAGATGGTTTGGTTTATGGAGATGTTTACGTTGCCGTTGATTTTGGTAAGGGTTTGAACGGAGGTTTGAGGTAGGTATTGAGGGTTGTCATGGGCAATCTCCATCATGGTACTGTTTGTGGGTTAAGGTTTGAGTGTGGGCTGGGTGTCGTTTGGCAGGGGTATGGCGGTGGAAGGGTTGGAAAGGGACCGTTGGGTACTTTTCACGGTACCGATGTTCTTGGTTAACCGTGAAATTTGGGCGGCTGGACTGACAGAATTTGAAAGTCTTCAGGGTCTTTTCCACTTCTTGCAACCAACGTAGCCATGCTTTTCTTGCTCTCTCTCACTCTAGATTTTCTCTCTCTAAACATCTTTTTATATATATATATATTATATATATATATATATATATATATATATATATATATATATATATATATATATATATTATATATATATATATATATATATATATAT